>APFE031374790.1:85129-122740 GCA_000404065.3 Pinus taeda
ATTTCAAAGAACCCAGTCATGCATTCAAAGACCAAGCACATACCGATCAAGTATCACTTTCTCCGGGAACAAGTATTGGAACAAAAGGTCAAATTGGAGTATGTTCCTTCTAAGGAACAAGTCACTAATATTCTCACCAAACCACTGCCCAGGGAAACTTTTGAATATCTCAGACAGAAGTTGGGAGTAGTTGATGCATCATCTTGCTGTTAAACTTGTCTGTTTCAGAGAAGAAGTGGTGTACGCGAGTTGCCTGAGGAGGATCTGCGTACATATACCGATTTGTACAGAGACAGTCGCATATATGGAGGTTTGATGGATATCTGTAGGGACAAGCTCTGGTTGAAGATATCCTGATATAGGACATTTGACACAGGTTCAGGGGGAGCAGATAAACTTCTAATGATGCATTGTTGGCATTATCTTAGAAGCTTTTGGTTCTAGTTCACAGCTGTTGTTAGTGGAACAATTGCAGAGGGAGAATAGAAGGAATCATGGTTGCTGATCTGAATGGTGATTGACAGATGCTGCTGCTATCAATTATTGGTGACTTTCATAAGTCCTGCTCTAGATATTTCGTCTCTATGTCATGTATCTCTTTTATGGTGTCATGGTCATGTAACGGCCTATTTTGGTTTCCCCACTATGCCTGGTATGAAAATGTAATGTATTTCTGGATGATCCCCACTTGTTTGGGTGATGGATGTAAGTATTGAGTCTTTTGGTGATAGGAAGGTCTTTTATGTCATCGTTTATCTTGAAGAACATCTTGTTGCAGATCTTGCCTACAGTCAGGGGGAGCATGGTCAACACAGCAGGGCAGAAATTTCAGCATGTACTCAGGGGGATCAGAACCCTTTGCCCTTGATGACAAAGGGGGAGAATGTCTTTGAGGATCTTGGGGTTACCATCAAGTCCAAAGGGGGAGATTGTTGGCATTATGGCACAGGTTTGGAGCCATGGCACAGGTGTTGTCCTTGATGTCAACTCTCCTTGGTAACAGATCTCAGTTTAGGCTTTCAGAATGAGGAAAAAGACATATACATAGGTTCATCTATACGAAGACGCGTATACACGCAGGTTAGACGTTACAAAGGTGCGTATGCATATACACGCACTTTCACGCAAAGAAAAGCACGTATATGTTGGAGATCTTACCTTTGGTCCATGGTAGTTAGTCCTTGGTGTTTGAACCTATGGTTTTGGACCATAGTACCTCGTCAGAAGTGTTGATCCCAAGTATTGGGTCCGTGGTATTGGTTTATTATGGTTTTGGACCGTGTTATTGTGGAAGGCCTAAGACTATAAAAGAGGAAGGAGATCATGTGGCAAAGAATCATCCGAATTATTATTGAATATCTGATAAAGTGCTAGATCTGGAATACTGGTAATTGGGTTATGGTGCAAACCTGGATTTGAATGAAGGAGGAACCTTAGCGCAAAGAGAAGGATAAGTTCTATTGATGGGTCATAATCTTTAAGATTGAATGATAGTATCTTTGTATGATTTTGATCTGTTATATGTGGTGCTTGCTTGATCTATAAAACTGATAATCTGGGTTAAATAGTGTTTGAATATCTAAAAGAGCGAATTATCCTTTATAGATCTGTACGCAGGTTCAGTGAAGAAAAGGCGCATATACACGCTGTTTCAGTGAATTAAAACAACGTATACGCAGGTTGTTCCAAACACAGAAGCATATGCATGCATGTTGCAGGTTATTGAATAGCGTATATCTTTTGAGTTGTGATCTAGCTATTGCTACTGTGTTCCGGGTTCAGATTTTGGTGTGTGGTTTCTATTACTGCATTTTGGGTACAGCTGTCAGAGAAGTATCTACTTGATTCAGATCTAATTGGTGAAAAGGAGATTGGTTGATGCAGAAATTCTTGATGATTGATTGATGTTCATGGATCCAGTCTGAAAATTTATGAAACGTGGTCTTTGGAAGAAAGAGAAGGTTGTAGCCTTTTGTAGGCCAACACCTACGTACTAGTATCTTGGCTAGTGCAAAAGCTAAAGAGGGTTGTAGCTCCCTTCTAGGAGAAGCTAGAGAACGGGAGAGGGTTGTAGCTCTCTGCAGGTTGCAGCCTGCATACTGGTAAAGGACTGCACCAGTACATTGTAAAATATGTTTCTAATTTAAAAGAAGATAGAGACGAATTGCAGCAGGTGGTTTTCACCCACATTGGGTTTCCACCTTATATCTTGTGTTCTTGTGTGTGATTTTCTTTCTGCTCTATTTTACTGTTTCTGATTACTGGTTATTTGATTCTGAAACACAGATTAACAATGAACATCAGAAAGATAAAGTAAATTAAAAGTTTTCTTTGTATATGCGGGTTTCCTTCTGCATAGTTACGTATATACGTTGGTTTAATTAACTAAAGTAGCGTATATCATTTGATTTTGAAAAAGGAATATTTGACTTGATAATACTGATTCACCCCCCCTCTCAGTATTATTTCCAACATGCATGAAGTATCCACTAGAAGATGTGTTCATATTGCTCATGTAACACATGAAATCAGAATAGAGGTACATGATCCCCCAAAATATAATGGAATGGTAGATGTATGTTCCTTTGTGAACTAATTTGATTCAAAACTACCAGGGTAGCTTAGATTTCTTGCCTTTGATGTAGTTGTGAAAGTGATTCCTAGCTGATGGTGGATTGTGCACAAGGAAAGGATCTAAAACTGGCAAACATATAGAAATTTTCTACAAATGATGTTTAGAATGAATATAGATAATTAGGAATCTAAGTATATTGGATCGAGTTTTCCAATGACTCAATTTAAAGGTTGCATCATGGCATGGACTAGGAAGAAGATACCAAAAGAACATTAGGTACATACGTTTGTACACACACTAGACACTATCCCTTGAAACTAGTATATAGAGCTAGAAGTGCACAAAGGAACAACAGATTTGGGAGAGGTGAATTTTAGCTTTGAATCAAATGATCCTTCAATAGATATAGAATAGAAAGTTATTAAAAATAATATTTTTGCATTAGAATGCTAGACTGTACATAAGTCAACATCATTGTGCTTCACACATCGACACTCTCAGCCTATCAAATAATTCATAGAATGCTACAATATCACAGAGGAATGTAGTGAGGAGGATGACCCAAGGAATTTACAGATATCATAAATAAAACTGGAGCATGCGGTAGAAATAGTAGGTAAATAATTTGAATCTTCAAATTATGCCAAGCCTTTCAAGATGCACAAAGTAAGCATTGGGATTGAAGATAATCCAAAATTTTCCATTATTGGAGACTGCTGAGATGAGGAAAGAATAGAAAATATTTATGATTTACTACAAAAATATCAAGACCTGTTTCTGACCACTTTTTCAGAAATGAATGGAATATCTAGAGAACTAGGAGAAATGAAGACCCCTTTGAAACCATATGCAAAGCCAACTAAATAAAGGCCTTACAAGTTGAACCAATTCTACAAGAAGAAAGTAAAGAAAATGTTAGATAGGATGTTCACATTTGGGATTATTGAACTAGTGGAAGAATATGAATAGATAAGTTCAATGTTGGTGTAGGACAAGAAAACAGGAGAAATGAGGATTTGTGTGGAACTAAGAAAATTGAATGATGCTTGTGTGTATGTCCCTTTCCCTACCCTATTTATAGGTGAAGTATTGGAGAATGTATGAGAGAAGGAAGCCTGCTCATTTACAAATGGATTTTCAGGATACCATGAGATCAATATTTCGTTAGAAGAAGATATAAGAACACTTTTTTTATGGAGTGGGGGTCCTTCCAATATAAAATTATGCCTTTTGGCCTAAAATATGCCCTGCAATGTTTTATAGAGTGGTGGTAACAACTTTCAAATATTTCAAATATAAATAGAAGATTAGACAATATTTAACCTATTAAAAAAACACATTGAAGTTTTATGCCTCATGCTTGACGGATGTTAGCAGTTACAAATTTCATTATATTTTAAGAATTGAAGTTTCTATTCACTATTTGGTATTTTGTTGGTCCATGTTGTATGAAATCAAGGCTTGTGTGTGGATCCTACAAAAATTATTGTCATAGTATATTTACCTCTACGAACCTCAATGTGAAGATTATGCACAACTTTAAGTCATACTAGCTATTATAGGAAGTTTATAAGGGAATACACATGGATTACAACCCCCTTGTCGAAGAAAAAAGTTAATTTACAATGGAATGATGAATGTCATCATGTGTGTGATACCTTGAAGGAGAAGTTGGTTACTGCACCGATTTTAGCTTTTCCAGACTTGGGTAAAGAGTTCCATGTTCATGTAGATGCATCATCAATAGCCTTGGGTGTAGTTTTAGCTCAGCCAAGAGAAGTGGACATATATCACCCTATTGCATTTTATATATGGAAACTATCAATAGTTGAACATAATTACACCCTATACAATGAGAGGGGTTGGTGATGGTATATGTATTGTAGATTTCAGATATTACCTGCTAGGATCACACTTCATAATGTACATAAACCATTATGCACTAATATACTTGGTTAATAAGCTAGTGTTTGGGAGGAGGACATGTCGATGGTTACTTCTATTTCAATAATATGATTTTGGAGTAGTTGTGAAACCAAGAGGCTTAATGTAGGACTAGATGATGTGTCATGAATTTTGACTAGAGAAGGGATAGGAAACACTGATGATAATTTATAGGATGCACTCTTATTTACAATCACTATGGTTAATGACTACTTCACAAATATTTCCCAATTTCTTAGTAAATGAGTAGCCCCAACGTATTATACAATTGGGTAGATGAAATAATTAATGGTAAATGAAATATATTACTAACTAATAGAAGGATTCCTATACAAGCTTGGCATAGATGGCATACTTTGGAATTGTGTATTGGATTATGAGAGATCACTAATATTTTTTGAAGCACATGAAGGAGTTGTAGGAGCCCACTATCCAGGGAAAGCTACTGCATAGAATATCTTGCACACAATATTGTGGTGGTCCACTCTCCACAAGGATGCCAAGCATTTCTGCCAAACTACAACATATGTCAAATGGTTGGAAAGCCATCTAGGAGGTATGAGATGCCATTGTTTCTGTAAGTAACATTATGAGTATTTGTCAAATGGAAAACATATTTCATTGGAGTTATCAACCCACCAGCAAAAATATCAGGGAGTAGTTACAAAATCACTATGATGACTATATGGTTGAAGTAAAACATGTCCGAGATTGTATTCCAAAGACAATCGCACAATTTCTATTTGAAAAGAAGGTTATGAGGTTTGGATGTGATAAAATATTACGTAGTGATTAAGGTACTCACTTTTTTAATAATAAATTTGTTTCCCTTACAAATTTTTTTTAGATCTATCATAAAAAGAGTATCCCTATCATCCTTAAGCAAATGGCATTGTTGAGGCTTTTAATTTTTTTTAGAAAACACTAAAAAATGTTTGTAATGTAAATAAAGATGATTAGGATATGAGGGTTCCAATAGTTCTATGTGCTTACATAACTACATTTAAGAAACTCACAAGATAGACACCCTTTAGGTTGGTATATGGACAATAATCAATAATGCCTATGGAGTTCATAGTGCCTAGTTTGTGCATTGCTACATTGGCAAACCTAAATGATTCTCATGCATTAGAGTAGAGACTATTAGAGCTACTACAATTAGAGGAAGACTACGTAGTAGTAGGATTTCATAAAAATGTCTAGAAAGTGTGTGAGAAATCCTGGCATGATGCATGCATAAAGAAAAAGAAGTTTCATCCAAGAGACTTGGTTTTTATCTATGATGGTAAATTCCTGAATCATCTAGGGAATTTTGAGATGCATTGGTTAGGTCCTTGAATGATCAAATTTGTGATAGAGGTAGGATCTATCTAGTTAGAAAATTTTAGTGGGGAACTTGCAAAATGGTTCGTCAATAGAAGCTAGTTGAAAATCCTCAAGAGCAGCTAACCTACCGCAAAATAGGAAGGTTTTTGTAGAGGTAGGATCTATCTAGTTATAAAAGCTTTGTGGGGAACCTATAAAATGGTTTTTCAATAGAAGTCAGTCAAAACTCCTCAAGAGCATCTGACCTACTACCCCATAATAGGAAGGTTTTGCATGTTTTTTCACACACACACACACAGACATATCTATATATAAATAGGTGGGATGGGGGGCAAACTAAGATTATTTTTATGTTTTTTTTAGATATTTCAAGCAATACATCATGCACAAAACATAGGAGGGAGAATATCATAAACATGCACTAACATGAAAGACAACTATCAAGCACTAATGGGATGGGAAAATCAGGAAGAGGAAAATGGAATAAGTACTAGAAAACATCACATTCAACCATGCCACATGGACACCTTGTCTATGACAAGGCTTAAAAATCATTTAATTAATGATCAAATGAGTGAACTATAACGATGAGGATCAATTCAAAGTAGCAAATATTATAGTAATGGTTATGGATAGGATGTCCACTTTCCCAAGAACCCACACTAAAGGAATATAAACTAGGTCTAAGATATTCCAAATTATTACACTCAAAAAACTATGAAACATGGTGTTTTGGGAAGTTTTAATGTCTATGGATAAATGCTCAAACCCGTAGACTAGTAGCTAAGTCTAGAACAACAGTGAAAAGAATTCTCTACTTTTTCTATAACCAACAGATTAAATAAGACAATAAAGAAGCCTACTTGTAGCTTTCACTTACTCCTTATCTCCCTTGACCAATTTTGTCACTCCTTTTCGAACTTAATCCGCTTGAAAAGTACCTGCACATAGACAAAAGACAAAAACTGATCAAAGCATATGATAATGATCTATTGATTAAACATAGAATGGAATCAATTTCATAATACATATATGAAAGCATCAATGAACAATACAAACATATGGAAAAATATTTGAACACTTTATTAGTAAAAGGAAGAGTTACAACCCAATTTGCTTGATTCAGTGTCACTCCTCCAGTTCAATCCCATCCTCTCCTCATAACAAGCAAGACATTTTGACATCATTGCAATACTTGAAACCAACTCAAGTCTCATACTAACATCATCTCCCTATAATTCAATGATTTCTAGCCAAGCCCCTGATCACTTAGATGAGTGGTCTTTCTATAGGTGAATGAAGGAAGATATGCCATGAATGGTGATAATGAATGCCCTCCCAAACTTAGAATTTAGTTCCATGGAGAAAGGGATAAAGGGATTGATGTTCCTTAACTCCCTCTCTCATCCAATATCAAGCCCAAAGGAGTGGATAGCCTTAGGAAAATTCTAGAGGCATCCTATCGATAAGAATATTCCAAACCCCAATGTAGATTTCACTCAAATTCACCCAGCGCACCCTGGTAGTGTACTGGGTTGCACTGAAGTGCACCTTGGTAGTGTAATAGGCTACACTGCAGCGCACCCTGGTAGTGTATCTACCTACGTTGATCCTCTAAGAGACAAATTTTGGATGATTTCAGTCATAGAACTTCTTGGGAAGCTAGGAATTCTGATGGTTGACTTCTTTAGGGCATGTAACAACTAAATTAGGGTTTGATGGGCCCTAATAGTACTGATCTGTAAGTCAGGGTTGATGTGCCCAAATGGATCTGTAACACATGGAAACAAATTATAAATTTTAGAGACTTAGTTGAGTGAGTTTATCATGTCTAAGATAGATGGAGAGTAGAGAAAAATGTAAGAAAAAAAGAATGAAAGAAAAAAGAATTTCAAAGTTAGTAATGGGTTGGAAGTTCAAATCAAAGCAACTAGGGGAGAAGCATTAAATAAGAATGCCAAAAATAAGACATCAAGGGTATTCATGTACCATGTGCAGTCCTTGAAATTCTAGTAAACATCCCATGTTTGAATGATGAAATGTAGGGGAAGTTTTCAAAAGTATATGTACCATCGAGGAATCCAAGTGCAACAACAATTTTAAGAGTTCATTTGAGCATCAAAATGTTAAAATATCTTGTCTTTGCTCAACCCCCTTACTAGCAGAGGCTTTGCTATGCTGGTAAGCAACTCAAAGATGGTAAAACCTTTGTTTATTAAAACATTTAGAAGGAATCAACCTTACACCTACTGAGAGGTGCCATGTAGATATTTCTGGAAAATTTAGGTGTAGTCATTTAGGGCTAGGTAGGTTTCAAAAGTCAAGATTAGAACCCTGAGTAGGAAGGAGGAACTTATACTTGCATCTTGGATGGAAAGTGTTGGTAGGAAGAAAAACATAAGAAGTAGAGTAGCGCACCAAATTTTGGCTAATGTAGACAAAGCTAAGGCAAAGATTGGGAGACAAACATATTATGAGGAGGATGGTGAGCCACAATAATTGGAATGTAATGGATATTTCATAGTAATAATAAAAATATTATTTCAGCTTAATTTTTGTCTTCCTGCATGATGTGATGAACTGCTGGTTTTCTATTTTATGGTTCTATTAAATATAATTGATTTAATATGTATAATAGGGGTATACCTTAAATTTTGCATTTTGAATAACTAAAGTGCTGAAAAAGGCTAATTATAAGTGTAGAATCTACATCTCCTTCATCACTACAGAATTGTTCTGGGTCCTACAATCTATCACATATGCCTCAGGTGAGAATTCCCCTGGTCATAGGTGATGCTGAAAGGGTTAGTGTCCGAGGGCTTTTGTTGGCTAATTCATTCTAAACCCAAGTCCACCCTCTATGTTCCAACATGCCTAATAATAGAAAACAATGTCTATACAATCCATTTCCTATACCAACTCATCCTTGACAAAGAATTTCCATGGAATTTGCAGGAGGTTTACCAAAAACCAGAAAAGGACATGACTACTTGTTCATGGTAGTTGACAGGTTTAGAAATATGTATATTATAATGCACTATAAAAATACCATAAGTGGGAAATAAGTATCAAACTTGTTCTTTAGACACATTTGGGTCCACATTGGGATACTAGGAAAATTTCTTTAAATAGGGACACAATGTTTATGAGTGCATCTTGGAATATATTATGCAAGAAGATGGATGCAAATTTGCAGAGGTGTACAACATTCCATTTGCAAATGTATGGGAAAATAGAAATACTCAAAAAGCTTTTGTATATAATTTGAGCGGTTAAAATCAAAAGCATCCAAATACTTGGGATCAAATATGGTATATATATGACACTCTTATAACATATTAGTCCACACTTCTATTGTTAAGTACCCATTTGAAACTTGTTTTGGATATTTTCCACATTCACCTTTGGGTATTGCATATGGATAGGAAGGAGCAATGACGAAGGATATTAAGGGGTATTCCTTAAGGGAAAAAAATTTGTTGAGAAGATTAGGTAGATCCATATATAGGTGGTGTTGTAGAAGTCACAGGAAAAATAAGAGGTTAAGCATGATCTACGTAGAAAAGAGAAGTCATTGAGAGTGGGAGACAAAATATTGTTATAGTTGAATAAGGAAAGGATGCAGGGTCCCGGTAAGAGAATCAAGGATCAATAATATGGTCCCTTTGGGAAAAGTTGGGGGATAACACCTAGAGACTCATTCTACCCCCATACATGCACATTTACTTAATATTGAATGTACAAAGTTTGAAAATTTATGAGACTTACATGCTATATCGAGAAGAGAAATAGGTACTACCTTTTAGAGAGGATTTAGCTCCATCTATTAAGATAACATTGATATAGGATATAATTTTTCAGAATAGGTCCAAAACTACAAGATAAAAATAACATGATATTTGGTATGTTGGGTTGGAAGGACAAGTTCTAAGCAAGCTGACATGGTACTCTAGGGATAAGGTAGAGGAAAAATTTCATCATCTCATTTAGTCAAATAATTTTGGAAAATCCTTCCAAAATGGGGAGGTATTGTCAATAGTTGATTAATATATTATTCTCATCCATATCAATGTTTTAGAAGTGGAAAATTTAGAGGAATGAACTTGCAAAATTGTTTTATCACTGTTCCTAATTTGGAAAATTATAGGGGAAAATATCTAGGAACACTTTTTAGGCCTTAAATGAACACTTTTTGTGGTCATAAATAGACTATAGAACTATATTCCATAATCTACACATTGATATCTTTCCAATGGCGTAAGAGTAACCCCAATTTGATCTTGTATGAAAATGCCATGGCTCCCACAATTTGACCTATCAAAATTGACCACCATAATTTGAGTGGGTATGATATCAACTAGGGGGAAAAGGGGTTCCATTCTATTCAGGTGTATCTTGTTCCATAAATTAGTAGAGTAGCTGAGAGTGGATGGAAACAGATAAAACAAAAAGGGTTTGTTTACTCTAGAAGTTGATAGGCCATGGGTCTCACTCATTTATTCTTGCATCCATTTCCATGGGACAGAAAGAGAGAGTATAGTGACCTCACATTCTAGCTATATTTTCCTTCATAAGAGTTTCCTAGATCATATCTTTTGTTCATTATGGTTTGTGAGTTTTATTTCATTTTTCTCTATTTTCCATATTTTATCTATTACATGCATAAGAATGACACAGTGATTAATGAATCCATATATCTAAGGAAACATTATCCCTCATAGTGTAGATTTCGTATTTTCAAATATATTTTAGTATATCCATTATGAAAAAGTATCCAATCGAATATCCGTGACAATATATTGATCATACATAAGGAACACCATATACTACATCAATTCCATAAACTTTAGGAGGCCCAATGACTATCAGCTCAATAGGTGTTAACTAAGAAACCGTCATGTTGAATAACCCTTTTCCTCCTCATGGCAAGCAA
The DNA here is from genome assembly GCA_000404065.3 of Pinus taeda. NCBI lineage: Eukaryota > Viridiplantae > Streptophyta > Pinopsida > Pinales > Pinaceae > Pinus > Pinus taeda. The sequence continues at coordinate 95,908 of APFE031374790.1, forward strand.
ATGGTTGCTATATTTCTCAATAACAATACAACTCCATAAAAGGGAAACTTGATGAATGTATACATCTGTGAACAAGTGTTGGCATGGCGGGGCTTGACCTAGGTTCAGTGTTAGTTAGCCAAACAAATCCCTACACTACTGGCCCTTTCGGCATCAGCCCATGGAGCATGGATTGAAGTCTCATCTGAAGCAGTATGGGGGGATGGTGGAACCAAGCTTCCACACCCTTGATATGGTTGTGATGTCGGTTTATTCCAATTGTACCTGCCTTCATGTAGGTTGCTTAGTCCTATGTTCCACTCTTTAGTACCTTTGTGAAAGGGTACAATTAGTTTTCACGCAGCCCTAACATGCGGCTTAGAGATTTTCACACTGCTAGGGTAGTGAACTGTGATATCTCCCAAGCTAGGCTAAGTGTCTTACTTATCTTATTAACCAATCTTAGTTAGCTTCGCGTAAACATATATTCTTACTTGCGTTTACTTAACCAACACGTTTACTTACATTCGCACATCATATAAGCATTATAAGTGAAATTTATACCCAATATATCAAGATGCATAAACAAGAAATAAAGATGCAAAAATTATGGAATACTTCTCTTTATTGATAATTCTGGGTGATTAGAGACTTGACCTGCCCTGCGCACTTAGCTGTAAGGGTCCGTGCACTTAGTTGTGGACTTCTAGGCCTCTGTGCACTTAGTTGCAGAGCCTCTACCTACAGTATGGCCCAAGACTTAGACTTTTGCTTCAGAGCTATCTCTCATACATCATATCTTCATTGGTTATTCATTCCTTCTCCCTTCTAACTACTTAGAGCTTAGCTCTATTTATACAATCCTATGGTCTATGGACCATGGGTAGATCTTTTACAGCCGATATTACATTATCAAAATAAGGGCAGACAACCCTATGACTCTTTAACACCTACGCACTCTGCAACCACAAAATACGGAGTCTTTACACTTGGATTACAAAATTGGACCAAAATATGGGCTTTTAGCCCCAAAACTTCCCTTGGGGGATCCCGTACCCAACAAGCCCCCAACACAAAAATCGTGACTCACCCTCGACTCACTCTACAGGTGCAGAGATCTTAGCATGAAGACATCCCAGGTCTGTTTGGATAATCGTAACCTTGGCAACGCACTGAGCGACCGCCTGCTAGACTTCTTCCACTCGCTCCTTGGTGACTGCCACTGAACTACTGCCCTGAATCTTTTGTTGAGTGGCTTGTAGTGTCATGAGCTTCCCTTCAATGGAAGCTATTATCATTGTAAAATTTTTTAAAATTTTGGTTAACCCGCATGGTTCCTAAGTTTTTGTGTTAGACACGATCAAGTCATTTTTATGTTTTTAAGAAGTTTTAGTTATAACATTAAAGTCTTATTTCCATCATTAAATAAAGTCCATCAGCATTTTCTGACCCCTTATGGATCCCATATCATGTTTTAAGTTTCATGTGTCTAGTCATTTCAAAATTTGAATGTGCTATGAAACTGTCTAGGTGTTTTCACAATGCAAAGCCCTGAAATTACACTACATGTGCTACGAAATCGAGGATTCACAACTAGTCGTTTTCGTAGCACAAATCCCCGAATTTACACTAGATGTGCTATGAAATCAGGGGTTCCTGATCAATCATGTCTAGCTGTCAAATCCACCAGAATCCGTTAAATTTTCATCATCAGGTGTCAGTCCATGAACCTTTCCTCCCACATGCAACCCTTCATATCCATCATTAGATTCGTTAGGGGTCATTTGTCATTAGTCGTTTTGAATGTCAAAAAAGGTTAGTTTATCTTGGTGATATTTGTGTTGATCTTGGTCATATTCATGCAAGAGACACTTGGTGTTGTTCTTAGTCTGAGTAAACAAGCCCAGGGTGAGCAAAAACTAGAGTTCTTCCGCAGGCTTCAAGCGAGGCAGTTCTTCATCAAATTAAAGAAAGGAAGCTCCTCAGTTAAGAAATGTAGTTTTCTTCCAAGTTTTCTGTCTACAGGGATTTCAAAGGAAAATGTCGGACAAAAAAAAAATCACAGGTTAGGTCAATGTCTGAGAATGGAACCTGAAGGCTTAGATGCTCTCATGAAGGATAAAACGGTTGAAGAAGCCTTCAAAAAAGTAGGTTGATAGAGGATCTGTGAGAAACTACAGGGAGGACATAGCCAAGTGACCAAGGAATTTTCTCTAAATTTCACAGGATTAGGTACAAAGATTGGAGTTTTAGATTTGCAAATTTCTCCTGAAGTTATATCTTTAGTGACAGAAATTCCTAGAGGTCTCGAAAGGTGGTTTAAGAACTTCAAGTTTGAAATGGCACCCTACAAGATATTCTTGAAGTCATAATTTTTAGACACATATTTAACTAAAGTAGTGCCAAGGAGTTATGTCAAAGATACATATGCCAACATACTCTCATGCATACAAAGGTACTTCACCTGTGAAGGAAGATACCACAAGGTGTATTCTTATCATGTCAAACTCCTATTGCATTTCACTGGGATAATCTCCCTAGAACTACCTTTCTTTCTCTTTCGTAGTTTAGGCAAGATGTCTGATAAAATACAATTGAAGAAAGAGGCATGTGAAACTTCATTGTTCCATCATGGCTTAGTTAAACTAAATGTCTTGCATGAACTTCAGAAGGTAGATAGAAATTGGTCTACATTTCTCTTTATGTCTGGTTTTAGAGTTGAAACAGGGCTTAGCCCTAGGGCTAAGGAAATATCATCACCGGAGACTAGTCACTATGTAGAAACAAGGTCAAGCAGGTTTGTTAAATTGAAGGCTAAAAAGCAACTTAAGGAGCCAATGACTAGAACACCATTGGTTGTTCAAGACACTGCTCAGCATTCACAGAAGAATAAGGTTAAAATTAAGGAAGCAACACAAGAACAGTCCATTGGTGAAACAGTCCAGAGGAGGGTAACTAGAAGTCAAATAGCCAAAGAAAAGGGTAAAGCAGTGGCCACTCATGAAAGCCCAATCTCAAAGGGTAGTTTGAATGATATTCTTCAAGCTATTGACATTGAAGAGTCTCCTCTGGTCCAAGCAGACTTCATTAAATTGGATGAGGGCAAGTAAAAAAAGATGAAATCCTCTAAAAAGTTATAGTTTGATGATCAAGTTTCAGAGTTTGTATTCAAGCCTAGAAACCCTATGACTAGGTGGTCAAAAAGGTTACAAGAGGCAGAGTCGGAGGTAGATGAAACATGGAGATATCAAGTTTTTGTGAAGAGACCATAGTTCCAGTAGTCTCACCATCACCCATGCATGAAGAGGACAAAAACAGAGCAGTTAATACTCAAGAAGAAGAAAATAACTATTAGGAAGTCAGGAAGAAATTGAAACTTGCCAATCTTTAGAATGCCAAACTTAAGAAAATGGCAATGAAACATGTAGTTGAGAAAGCCAATTTCAGCAAAATGAAGGCTCTGTGGGAAGATGAAAAAGCTTCAAAACCTAAAGTAGTTAGTAGAAAGGCTTAATACACAGATGGAACAATGGCAGACTAAGAACTAATATAAGGAGGATGTAAAGACAAATTGAAGACCTTGAAATTCAGCTGAGCAAGTCTAGAGGTCAGCCTCAGCACAAATGAACAGGAAAGTAAGTGATGAAACCCTAATAACAATTTTGGTTGAAACAAAGACATTACTTTTTGAAGATGTTTCAAGGACAACTGATGTTAGGTATATGTGGCATCTGTACATAACGAAACAGCTATAAAGAATCCTTAGAAGGAAAGTTTTTGGAAAAAATTGTGTAAACTAATTCCCATAGTAGTTTCGTAGCGTGCTACAAAACTGTTATAGATGACATGCATAGTAGTTTCGTAGCGCACTACGAAACTGTTGTAGGTGCAGTTTTGGTATTTTGATCAATATTCAAAGGAAATAAGCGGTTATTTTTGGGAGAATGATGCTACTGGAGAGTGTCAGGAGGTCACTTATGAAAGTTTAAAGCTCAAGCAAGGGAAAAAACTCAAAGAACAAAGGATATATGTGAAAGTAAAGTTTTGCACTACAAAAACAACAGTTAATTTCGTAGCACATCTAGATTGACCTTCTTCATGCACCTTCAAGGAGTTTAATGTTTGCACAAGTGAAAGAGCAGGATTCTATGGCTAACATAACATATTTTACATGATTAAAGGGGCTAGTTTTGTCATCAGGAGATCCGAGGAACATCAATCAAGACCAAGGCTATAGTGCAGGGAAATGTTCCTAGTTTTGAAGACAGATAAAGGAGAAGTTATTAAAGGCCAACAGGAGGGTTATAGACATTACCAAGGTCAAAGTTAAGGAGGAGCAGCTGTCAAGTATCAAATTTAATTCCTAGATTACGTTGTTGCTATCATAATAAGGAGTTGTACTCCTAATTGTATTAGGACTCTAAGACAGTTAGTTAACTGTTACTTGTAATTAATAGTCTATTTTAGGTATGAATAGGTGTCAAGCTAGGAAATTCAAATTCCCCTCATGTTGGATCAGGGAATCCAAGATTGTAATGATAACTCTATAAAGGACAAGAGGTGGAATGCCTCAGGGTTGGAAATTTTCAAAAGAAACAAGCATACTGTGTTATTGTAGGAGACTGTATGTTTTTATGTTAATACAGAGATTTTGGCTTCACTACTCAGGATTCAGAGAGGGTTTTAATGTTTGATTTTCTCATGGATTTCTTCATTTACTTACTTGCAGTGGTATGAACATGTGTTACTTAGAATTCATTGATAATGCTCTAACTTCCTTCATGTGTTTATAAACTGTGTTCCTTGCATTATGTCTCTATTTTGTTGATATATTAAGACTCTTTATGCCCTGACTTCCATGTTAAGTTGATCTTGTTGTTGTACTGAAACATATTCTAACTCCATAAGCCCAATAGATGTTTGTTGATTGTGTTTCAACCATTTATACTTTTTCACATGATTTTTCCATAGAGTTAGCCATCTAATCCTTAAATTAAAATCTTTAACGTAGTGAGAGAGCCCTCTCAGGTTGAGGAGGCTAAGCCTCAGCCAAAAGTTTGGTTTCAAATAGTTACTCAAAGTCCTTCTAATCAGCAACCTATTAGGGGATAATTTTGTGATAACAAAAGTTGTGATCGTATATGCTTCATTTATCCATGGTTGTAGGCATGCTTTATGGACCGCTTCTTTATGTCGAGTAGCATCCACCTATTCATTAAGCACCTTTGTCTCCTGCATCTGTGCAATCCTTTGTGTAAGGGCGACCGTCTACGCAGTCCCTTTGACCTCATCATATTTTTGTTATAGCTCGCATGGCTCTATCTCTAGGCGTTCTACATTTGGGTCCTCCTGAAACGTGGTTAGGACCTTGAATGCCTGTTCGAAAAGTTGTGTGCAGTCTCCTATTGCATTGTTGACATCCACTATTATTGTTGTAACATTGGTGGTACGCTATTCCCTGACTTCTGGTGAAGTTGAAGGTTGAGCCCTCAGCTGCAATTCTATGATCTACAGGTTCAGCTCCAGCTGAACCTGGGCCATTCTATCCGAGTGTCGCGTACACCTATGGCTAACTTATGGACGCGCGCCTCAATCTGTTCTTCTACCTGAATGTCAAATTCTGGGACCATTCGGTAGGCTTCTTCCACTACCTGCATGATCTGCTTGTTCTGTTCTACTGCCTCCTTGCATTGCAAGCCCAGCTACTTGATTTTGATGTGCTTCTCGCTCATCACCTGCAGAGTGCGACTCTCCCGAGCCCTAAGTTACGTGGTCACTCCATCTTGTAAGAGGTAGAGCATCTATTGAGGGAGCGTGACCAAATTTAGTCCCACCCCTTTCAAAATTCTAACCATGGGCCTGTCGGCCTCATTTTCTGTAGTGAGTACCCCATCAGGTAGCAGTACCATGTTGGTCACCCTTGTGCGCAACATCTCCTTGGAGCTGAAGTGCCAATCGTGAGGCTGGTGAACACTATGCCAGCTTGTGGAGTGCAAACCTACAACTCCTGTAGCTCTGTCTGGAGATCCCCCAATACCAATTTTTGTTGTTCTTCGAACTATTGGAGGGCCTCCATGGTCACATCCCTCACCGTTTCTCTGATGTCATGCAAATCTCCCTCAGTGACGGTGATTGGGTCCAAGGATGTCTTTGAAACCTTGGTTTACTTCCGCAATGTTGCCTTCTCTTGCGGGTGTTGACACTTGAGCTGGGTGGGTGTCGTATGTGGGTCCATGTCACCTTGTTCTTTTAGCTCCTTTGTTTCTGCCTCAACCCCTGGTGAAGGTGGTTTCTGTCCTTCACTTGCTTCTCCTCCTCTCTTCTGCTGCTACAGCAATTTTGCGGCATCGCGTGCTACCTGGGCCTTAGCCTCTGATTCCTCCTTTATGTGCTTCTCAGCCAACTATGCCATTCAGAGCTTTGTTTCTTCCTTCTTATGCTACATGGGTGGACTTGTCCATTTCCACTGTGTAGCCTACAGGAGCACGCCACTCTGGTGGTCAAGACTCGAGGACTGCAAAGATCACATCATAAATTGCCAGATATGGTAAGTTATGCCATGTCCTCATGGGGTCCTTTCGTGCCCTGATAAAAACATGGTGGAAATCTGCTTTGAATTCTACAAAGCTCTGCATACTGGCGTTTTCTATGGGTGACAACTATGTCTTGCTATTAATCCCCATCCGGATACTCATCTCCATCAAGATCCAAAAGATCTTGCTTTCTTTTATGCGTTGCGCATCCTTGGTTGCCCATAGCAAAGCATACTTTGCTACCTCTAGAAGGTTAGACATGACCGAAGGGAATTAGCTATCTTCTAGCAGCTCCCATGCCACTAGTACAATCTAGAGCAAGAGCCACGTGTAGTGAAACATCTTGCCCTACTCCTGTGCCTCACGACAGTTCGCAAGGAAATCACTGCATAGATAATTCGCCCAATTGAACTGGACTCCTTCAATGCATTGTGTTGCTAGTGAAATCACAGGTGCAGACACCTCATCCACGCGACACTTTCGCATCACCTTCCCTACTAGTATTTGCGTCGCTACATTGACTACAGGGTTGTTAATATTGGAGATGGCATATCCTCGCTTCTTCTTCTCCAACTTGAATTTCTTCTTCATAGCTTCCGTGAGGGCCAACTCGCCACCTTTTCCTTCTAATATATTGCTTACATCCTCCCCTGAGTAAGACAATCATGTAATCTGATGGATCAAGTGGTCTGTGATGGGAATGGGCTCCTCCATCCATAAACACCCATCATTCACCAAACAGAGTAGCTGCCTCATGGTGAAGACGGTCACTGGGGTGCAGTGGTAATGCAGCACCCAGAGTAGGTTGAGTAGCCTAGCTTTCTCTACACCCTTAAGCCAAGTCCGCGGCTCCAATACAATTGTTCCAGCAGTCGCGTCAATCTGTCGGTACATTAGCTGCTCAGTCACTAAATAAAGGAATTTCTCGTGATTTTCGAGGTCTGAATCTTCAAATTGTAGTACAGGAACTCGCCCTAAGTGCAGCCCCTAAGAAACAATGTCATCTGGGAGCAACAGAGTTTGTAGGGAGCTATTTCTCTCATCTATGTCCTTCAACACCTTAGCTTTTCCCTTGTGTGGAGGAACATATTCTAGTGACCTAGTAATAGGGTCTGCAACCTATGTTTCAACTTCCATTTCCAAATCCTCCTCATCCACCAAGATTTCTTCAGATTCTTCCTCTTTTGCCTCCAGATTAATAGCCTTCCCCTTTTCCTGTAAGGTGAGCTTGCTCCTTTGTGGGTTTCTTGGTGAGATGCACACCGGGATCATAGCCTACTTATCCTTCTTAGGTCTCGGTGTTATGGGTGATTTAGGGACCTCAACTATCACTACGACACACTCTGGAGCTTCTATTATCGCAATTTCTTGCATGACTTCCTCGAGTGTCGACATCATTCTAGTCAGGAGGTCCTGCGTCTCCTTCAACAATCTCTCAAACACTAAACTTGCTCTTAAAGCCTCAAAATTCGCAAGGTCCATACATAGCTAATAGTGCAACAACTGAATTTTCAAAATGCGAAGTTTTTTTCGCTGGACAACCACTTGTAATTTATAGGGCCTTTTGAATTCAAATTCGACCATTCCCCCCACATTCAACCCATTAGTGCTAGATTGGAGGCAGATTTCCAAGAATCTAATCCATAAAGCTCGCCTTAAATCCCTGCCGCCCACTCCATTTGCCCCCAAATAGACCATCAAATCATGAATAGTGACTTTAATGGTCACTTTCTAGTGGACCTGCGTGCTAGTGAAATTGTCTTCGCGTTGTCACGGACCCTCTGACACAGTCCTGAAATTTCACAACTCCCCAACTTGGGTAGTTTAGTTTATAGTCCCGCACCTCCTTTCAGCTGCCTAGAGTGCTAAGGCTGTGCTACTTTCATTTAGTCATATGGTGGTATCACTGGTGTATGTCTTCAAGCGATTTCCATTCACCTTTCTTGGGAAGGGTTGTCCATTTAACTTGACCAGATGTGTTGCGCCTCTGTCGGTAATCTCCTTAATAACATACGTCCCTAACCAGTGCATCTTTAATTTTCTAGGGAATTTATCAAACTTACTATCATACAACAAAACCAGATCATTTACCTTGAATGTGTGCAGCTTGATGTGTCAATCGTGCCATGCTTTTTCACGCTTCTTTTGGACTTGTTGGTGAAATCTAGCCAAAAATCATTCTTCTTCGAGCTCATCCAGCTGCACAAGCCTCTCTTTCAGGGCTCCATGATTCGTCGTACCTGTGAGCACTGTTATGTGCAGACTAGGCATGATGTATTTCATAGGCATTATGACTTCCACGCCATAGACAAACCTAAAATGGGTTTGTCTCGTTAGCTTTTCAGATGTTGTCCAATAAGCCCACAATACTGCAGGTATGCATCGGTCCCAGTCACTTCGCTGAGAATTGAAAACCTTGGTCAATGCATTTTCAAGCACTTTGTTGAATGCCTCCATTGTCCCCTTAGCTTGTGGGTGATAAGGTATGCTCTTCTGGTGATACACCTAAAATTACTCCATTAGTGCTCTGATCATCTCATTCAGGAAGTACATACCATGATCACTCATCTAGATATTTGGAATACACATTGCGTGAGTACATGCTCAAATAGAAACTTCGCAACCGTCGCGCCCATGCAATCCTTCACTGGCTGCGCTTCGGCCCAACGAGTCAAGTATTCTGTCGCAGTGATAATGTACATCACACCTGTCTTTCCTTGGGGTTGAATAGGTCCTACAAAATCTATTGCCCACTTTTCAAAGGGTTGCAATGTCATTTGTGGATTCAAAGGCATTTCATCCCTTCGTGATGGCCTGCCTGTTCTTTGACATACATCACACGCCTTGCAATATGATTTTGAATCTTGATGAAGGGTTGGCCAACACAACTTGGCACATATAATCCGATGTGCGGTTGCTCTCCCTGCATAGTGTCCTTCCGTAGTGCCCACATGAGCATTCACGAGGATGCTGCTTCGTTCAAACTCAGGTACATACCTTCACAATATCTCATCAGTTCCCATCTTGTATAGATGCCCAATAATGATAGAGAAATCTGTCGTGCACACCACTAATTCCGCTAGATAGAGTATCCTTCCAGTGCAGATCCTATAGGAAGTGTATTATATCCTCGAAATGACCATCTGCGACACACACTGCAAATAGCTGTGCATTAAGCAATCCTTCTTCCAAGTTAGTAGGTTCCTCCCCTATTTCGATGCACGACAGATGGTCTGGTCCCATGTTCAAGCGTCCAGGCTTCACAACAAGTTCAGAATCATATTCTTGGAAAAATAAGAGCCATCTGCAAATTCACCCCCCCAATGGAGGCTTATTGACTAGGTACTTCAGCGTGGAGTGGTCCGTATACATCTTAAAGTGGCCTCCTCACAAGTAGCATTGGTACTTCTGGAGTGCATACACCATAGCTAGCCCTTTGCATTTATTGGTAGAATAGTTCTTCTCCTCTTTGGATAATCTGTAACCTATGAATGCAATAGGGTGGTTGAAGCCTTCTCCACCATCCTACGTTAGTATTACCCCCAGCGCTATACACGACACATCGACATGTACATGAAACTCTTTCTTCCAGTTTGGGAAGACTCGAATTGGTGCGGTAACCATATTTTCTTTCAATATATCCAAGCTTTCCTTACAGTCATCGTTCTAGCAGAATGTGACATCCTTCTTCAACAATTTTTCCATCGGCGCGGTTATTTGGGCATAGCCCTTGATAAAATTCCTATAATATCCTATATGTCCCAGAGTAACGCGCAACTATTTCACACTTCTCAATGCTTCCAAGTTTAGAATCACCATGATCTTCGTGAGGTCTACCATCAACCCTTGTCTACAAACCACATGCCCCAACAGGTTCCCGAAAGGAACGCAAAACAGACACTTCTTGAGATTGAGTGCAATCTGGTATCTTCGAAAAGTATCCAGCATCAATCGCAAGCTCACTACATGGTGCTTAACTAGCCCAAATACAGTCCATTCATCAAAATAGACCTCCAAGAACTTATGAATAAATTCCCTGAATGTCGCGAAAACCACACGTGAAAAGATAACAAGTGCATTCTTCAACCCAAACAGCATCACAGTGTATTGAAATCAACCCCACTCAGTCGTGAAGGTTGTCTTGCTCCTATGTTCCGGTGTGATTTTGATTTGGTGGTACCCAGAGAACCCATCAGTGAAGGAGTATGCCTCCTGGCCACTTACATTTTCCAACACTTTATCCGTGAATGGAGTTGGGAAAGGATCATGCGCACAAGTGTCAGTCAGTTTTACGAGATTCATGCATATCCTTATCTCATCCTTCTGCTTCTTCTCTTGCACCACCATTGGTCTTACCCAATCGGATTCTTCCACAGGCTCAATGATACCTGCTACTAGCATTTTGTCTAGCTCTAAGCAGAACTTCTCCATGTATTTTAGATCTAGGCGGTAAGGCCTCTACTTAACTGCCTTCACGTCAAGCTTCAACATGATCTTCGTCACTCCTATATCTCTGATTATTCCTTTCAGATCTGTAAACTTGGTAGGGAATAAGCCCTGGTATTCGTGGAGCAATTCAGTGACCTTATCCATCGTCACATCATCCCAATAGTCTCCAATCTTCAAAAATTTGGGTTCTGCCTCTATGCTAATGTTCACCTGTTTAGTTTTCACCGGCGCGGTTATATCAAGGTTCTCAATCTGTGGTCCTTGAACCTCACAGTGGCCTTCTGTTTCTAGAATGTTAATCTTCCATGGATCTTCATACTCCTCTTCAACAGTTACATTATGAAATTCTAGCACACGACTTTATTGTGTAGCCCATTCAGGCTGAATCAGATCTAGAGGATCCTACGGTATCCTAAAGATGGTTGCTTTCACCTCTTGTAGCGCTTCATCAATATTGTCAAACCCATCCTCAAAACTGAATGTCATCATGAATCCTTCGCGTAGGATATCTCATTCACCTGTCCCATGGCAGAGTTCTATTTCTATATACCAATTCATTGGGATAACATCTAGGGCATGACGGAACAGGTGCACCCACTCAGGTTGTGGCTTTTCTGCATAGGCCTATTTCCATTTGGCTAGATGCGTGCGTGGATCATCCTGTCCATTGTACTTGTCTATCAGTCACATCTTTGGCTTCCCAAACCATGCTCTCATCATCCTCCTACATTCACGCCAATCATCAAAGCTTCCCTTGTGCATACTCCACCATCTTGTGGGCGTCGCACGTAGTGCCCAATCCAAGGCCTGGAAGCATTGTTTTTCTGGAACCTCTCTTTCAAATGCATCCAAAAAGGTATCTACCTCATTTAGACCATCATAAGTAGGCATATTTTTTTCTTTTGACAACACACAGCACAATGACCAGGTCATCATGTTGCAATTCAGCATAGTTACTTCATGTAACCGATTCTGCTAGCATTCTATTTCTTCGTCAGATTCCAAAGTGCAGGAACTCTCACGCTCTCATGTAATCCATCCATCCGTGGTGGGATTCACCCAGTGTTGGTCTCGAGCTATTATCTTATAGATGTTGTCCAGATCATCATCACTCTCATAATCGTGGATCGGTTCCATATAGCACGATCGTTCAGCAGGATCCAGGGGTATTATTACGTGCAGTCATTTATTTTCAAAGATCATCTTTCACTTCTTCAGATTGATTACCCCGTTCATATTAGTAGCCAAGTCAATTCCCAAGACCGCAGGGTAGGAATTTATATCATCCACAATCTCTGTTACATCAGAATCTTCTAGCATGCTCGCTCCCTCAATATCGACACTCACTCCCAACAATCGCCCCATGGGTATGACTTTTTGCTAATTCGCCATCCTTAGCTAAATCAGAGACCACTACAGTTTAGGTCTCCCCATTCGCTCCCAAGTCTATTTCGACAGAACATTCACATCTAACCTAGGTCCAAAATGACCTAATCTATTTCATACTCTCTTATTTGCACGGTCAACCTCATCTCCCATCCCTTCCTTGTCTTATGGTTGTCAATCTTTCATACTATGCATGGCTCACCTGGCGTGGTGCCAGTGCATCTATTGATGAGTTCTTGTAGCCCTTTTACAACCTTACTGTCATGCAACAACTTCATACAAGTTTCTAGGAAAGTTGTTAGCATAGAAGGGGCCATCTCCGACTCAGGCTTATCCTTGCTTCCTGAGGTGGAGGCCTCAACGAAGCTCTTCTTAGCTTCCATGAATGCTTCACGCGTGCACTCCAAATCAAACTCAGCCTCTTTCATTGGGGCTTTGCGAACCCAGGTATTGTCTTCCGGTTGTTTCCCCTTAGCATCTCCTATCGTGATTCCACTCCGAAGCACTATATTTATGTTCAGATCTTCCTCATGTGGCTCAGACCTCATCATCTATAGGTTTTGAGTCAAGGGAGGTGGTAGCGCTCCTTTGTCATGTATCCTAGCTATCAACGTAGGAAAATCTTCTATTTCATGAGCAAACAGCATGCAATACTTGCACGACAGACGCGTTGGATTAGTGCAATCGTGGGCAAAGTGTCCTGGTCCTCCACAATTATAGCAAATCAATTGTCCTTGACCTCTACTAGGTCCTCCTCCACCTCGGCCTTGTCTGCACCCCTGAAATCTTGTTCATGCCATCCCTGCATTCTAGTCAAGGGGTTGCATTTGGGCCTGAACCCTGTAGGCGAGAGTTCTATCCATCATTAATTCATAGCTCTTGCAAGTATGCTCATCATGTCCTACCAACCTACAAAAGTTGCAGAAAAAATGTTGTGCTCCTTCAAATACTTCTGTAGCGAGTGACAGTTATTTGTGGCATGTTTTCCGGCTACCTGATAGATAGCACACCATAAAGCAGGTGCCGCGCTAGGTCCTACTTGAGCTTACAGCCTTAAAGGCATTGGTCCTCCTCCTGTAAGGTAATTTGTAAAGACTAGTCAGTGGTCTTTGTCATGACCTTGACTTTTGCATTTCAAACACCATACCTCTTCGTGAACCTTTGGCTGAACTATCCTGTCTTGCTTCAGAATTTGCATCTCAAGGCACAAATTGTTCAGCTGTGCATGGATCTGTTGGACTCCTAGATTAGGACCCTACATGAAAGTCTCATGTAGTCTCATGGAAATATCCAAGGCCTCTACCTGAGTTTTTATCTTTTGCTGTGACGATGCACTCCTTAAGTGTGGTAGTAGTGAATCCACAAACCACTCACGATGTTGTCCATCTTTCAAATTCCTGTTGGCTTCACAGATCATACATTTCAGCCTCTGATCCATTTCCCACGACATCTCGCCTAGTTTCATAGCGATCTCTTTGAATCCCACTGTTATCACTCAGAACTTTTCCCTAGAAGTTCTCAGAAGAAGGAAAGGGCCGAGGTAACCAGAAACCAATCTTTTAAGTATAGTCTCTAGCCAGCCTATGACTCAGAGAGGGCTATCTCTACATGATTTAGCCTTGTTTGCTAGGATTTTAGGCTAGTTTTGAAGGTTCAGGAGGTTTTGATTTGTATTGAGGGTTGGATGGTGGAATCCTTAAAACAGATGGATAAATTGATGTCTTTGGACCATTGGGCTATGGAGTCAAAGGAGGAAAGCAGAACTGGAATTAACTCACTAAAGGGAGTGTTCAAAGGGAAAGCTAGAAGAGTAAAGTGTAGGTTTTTGGGTTAGATGGGTGAAATAACCAAGGTGAGAGAGCACTTAAGAATTCTCAGACCGAGATTAAAATGAGGAACAAAGGATAATCATGAACAAAGGGCAATTAAGAATCCATTTCTATGGACCACAGGGAGACTACCTAGACTAAAGAGCAATCAAGAATTCCTTAATTTAGATAATTAGCAAAAATCATCAAAATACATAATAGTTAAAACAGAGTGCAATGTAGAAAATTCTGAGATATAATTCCATATTATAGCATTCAGATTTCAGATACATTAAAGATTATGGAAAAACTTTTAAAGAAAAATAACAACACAAAAGAAAATATTTGTTTACACTTCGCTCTACACATGAATCCAGTGAAATGTCTTATCTTTATTCATTAATCCATCTTGTTGGTCCAAACAGTGATACAATAGCTTACAACCTTTTATCAAAAAGGTCTATAGAAATGTCTAAGAATCCACCCTACATACCTCGAATGGTGAAGTATTTATACAAGAATTATTACAAAATATCTCAAAACAAACTTGAGATTTATTCTAGGAAATACAAATATCTTCTTGCAAGAAGATAGAGACAACTATTGAATTGTTTCATGATGTCCCTTTTATTGTGGTACTGCTGGCTTTTATGGTTGGATTTGTAGCCCTTTATGATAGCTTGCTACTGTGGTATTTTACGCTGGAATCTTCTTCAACTTTCATCTTTCACCAGATACTCTTTGACCCTGATACTCTTTTACCCTATTGTCCTGTTTTCATCTATTTACTTGGCTGCTCTATTTTTATTGTGCAATAACTTTTTACTGTAAAATTCTCACAGTAAATCAGTCATGCTTTCCCACCATTCTGCATCAGGTAATTTGACATTCATCATCCTTCGGTATACCTCATCAGCCTTAGTATACTTGGAAAAATTGGGCTTGGTGATGAGTAAGTGTTTTACCTCATGTTGGAGGAAAAACAAGTTCTCAAATGTGTTATATAAGACTTTGCCTTTTGGTAGGGCTTTAATAGATGAAGTGCTAGCTTATTCCTTAGCCAACTTCCTGAGTCTATTGTCATAGTCCTATTGTGTCATAAGTTTTTCATTGATGACTAATGGACTGGGAAATCCCTTCTCCCTCAAAATTTGGAATTTGGCCATGAATATATCAATGGCCACCTACATGTTCCTGCACGTTTCCTCCAAGTTTAGCATTAGGTTCCTCTTGGAAAAAACCTTTCTTATTTTCCAAATAGTTTTAGTTCTATCTTCTATATTCAGCTCCTAAAGTTCATATTTGTTTTTGCTGTTAAGGAAATGGATGAGTCTATTGGCATCCTCTGGCATGTCACCTAATTCCTCCTTGACGTTTTGAATAACTACTGTAGCTATCTTTATCAATTCTGTCTGTTCAAAAATAACTTGAATAGATGGCCAAATATCCTTGACGGAGTCAATGATATTGGCCCATAACAGTTCCTTGGCCTGTCCAAGGGGTTTCTCTAATGTCAAGTCTTTCTCCATGGCTTTGACTCTTTCACTCATTCTATTGGCCTTTTGTGCCTCTTCCTTTTGCATAATTTGGGCAAGTTTGTAATCAGTTTCTAAACTTGCCACCTTTTCCTTCACTCTGATCATTTCTATAGTCTAAATTGATATCTCTTGCATGGCTTTGACTAATTCTGCTACTTTTTCTCGTGATGCACCTGCTGCTGATGTAGACTTTGTTGTGACTGGCAGTGTTGTAGCAGGTGGAGCTATAGGTGCTAGTGAAGCAGCCAACATGGAAGGGATTGCTATAGACACTATAGGGATGACATTTGCAGAAGTTTATGCAATGTTAGTTTGTTTCGTTTGGATTAAATTATCCAATTATTTCTTTGTTTCCTTTAGCTAATCATTGAGTTTTAGTACCAAGTCCATCAACTCTTCATCTCTGGTTTAGATATCCAAAACTTCCAGTGTTTGAGGATGTTGCAGCTGGCAAATTTTCAATTTCTTCTTTAGTGTAACAATATCATCATTCTTCTTCTTTATCAGCTGCTCAGTAGCTTTTACATCTTTGGTATCATGTCCCAACTCAATAACCAAGTCTTCCAAAGACTTTATCCTTGTATCCTTGGCCTGTGAGGAGGCCTTCTCCAACTCAAACTGTGCTAAGATGTTGTTTACTGAGGTTTGTAGCTAGTGGGTAGCTATGGATTTGCTTGTTAAGGTGGATTATATCATCTCTCTAGCCTGTTTGTGCAGTTCTATTTGGTCTATGGGATGAATATCCCTTGCCAACACTTCAAAGTCAAACCTCTTGTAATCTGATGATGTCTTAGGCTATTGTGTTGTAGGTTTGATAAAGGACATTTGTAACTTTCCCTCCTTGATTTCAAAGGCTGACATTAGCCTTGTTTGATTTGTGGGAGTGAGCTCTAGGTATTGAGAATAAGTCCAAGCTTTGAGTTTCTCATTCCTCATTTTAATCTCTTTATACCTATCCTTTATGTCTTGGTCTTTGTTAGAAGGCCTCCTGAAGGAAGACACTTCCACACTAAGCTGCCTTTCCAACATCTGAGTCTGCGGTGTGGAAGGCTCTTGTATGTCTTCAGATGGCATTGTGGGCCTGCTTCTATCTACCTCTGTGTTGGTTACCTATGCTGATCCTTCTGTATATTCCTATTCAAAGGTTGGATTTAGCCTTTGCCTCTTGTTATGAATCGTTTCATGATGCAGATTAGACATATCCATTCCCGAAGTGGAAACTCCCTCTCTGTTTCTTTTTGGATTTTTCTCCTCATTCTGAGGACTCTGTGTGACTAGAGGGGTGCTCACGGCTATTTCTTGCTCTTCTGGTATCTGCAGAAAAGAGCTCTAATCAAGCTGCTTTTCCAAATCAATCAAAGCATTTTCTACATCTATCTTTGTGTTGTCACTGTCTACTAAGGTATTTTCCACCCACTCTATCTGATTGGCATATGCCTCTATTTCTAGTCTGAGGTGGTGGATAAAAGGTCATAGCTTGAACTTTTGCCATTTCTTGGTAATGAATTCTAAAGGGTCATATATCCATACAAAACTCCTTTGGAATTTCAAGCTTTGTAGGATCAGGTCTACCTCTTTCCTTACCTCTGTTGATTTGCATATGAAGGGACCTAACTGGTCTTTGATTTTGAAATTGGCCTTCTTATTGGCATTGACAAAGTTGACCTCATCTGCATTGATGATCTGTATGTAATATTCTAAGGCAAAGAACCTCATGGGGAGGTATCTTGGAAACTTATATGGTGCAAGCAAGAAACCATATATTCTGATTTTTGTGTGGTTTTGGTAAAGGTACCAATCTCCAACTTTGGTTTGCTTGGAAAGCTGGCGGACTCTTTTTAATTTTGGACTTATCCTAGATGGAGGATTTCCAGTGGGCATAGTCATGATTGGATACACAAAAGAATCTATAAAGTCAGAGTATGTATAAGGCGATTTATACTCATGGAAAAGTGGGGTCCAAAAAATGATAGATCTGGGCTAGCCCCTGGTGTCAAGCTTCTAGAGAAAGGAAACTTATCCAACTAATAATACAAAAATAGATGGTAAAATACAAAGGAGTATTCGAATACTCTCTCACTGCCCATTCTTATGAACTGCTCATGCATCCTATCAGCTATGAATTTGGAAAAGTCATATGTGATTGCAGGAGGATACCCTGGGGTATAAATGGACATGAAATCAAGAATAAGTTAATCAATGTCTTCACTGGTAGAGTAACCCAAAACACATGATATCATGGTTACAATGTACTAGCCCCATTGAGAGAAAATAGTTGATAGATATGGAGGGGAGTCCTTAGGGATGTGTTTTTCCTCTCTAATGAAGGTTTGGAACATCTGAGCCAATCTTGATGGGCTTAGCTTGGGATACTGGTCCAGTCTCCAATTGAGAGTGGGGTTAGGTTTGGCCCTAGTTGGAACTACAACATTTCATTAATTGACTCAGCTATGATAGTGGATAGAACCTTCTAGTCATGAGACTTTATGGCTCTATGGCTTGGGACGTAGCATGCATAGCACATATGAACAATTTCTGGAAAGATATGAACTTGGGGGAACCGGTATTTGGGTAAATTGGACTCTTAGAGGCCAATATCATCTGTATGGTTCAGGTATCTATCTTTTCTTAAGTAATGGATTTTTAACAGGAGCTCTATTGAAGTTGTGTCTTTGATTTGGAAATCCCTGTCAGCCAGGGGAAGGTGGTCCAGGTCTAAATGTGGAGTAGTAATGGGTCTAATGTCCATGGCGATAGGGAAAGCCATAATTCAGTTCTTGTAAATTTGAATTAGGCTCTGGGGGGTTCACTCTAGGGTTTTTAACAAAAACTGGAAACTTCAAACGGTTTTGGCCAGAGGTATTTGTGATTTTAAGTAATTTTTCAATTAATTAGACTTAACGAGAATCTTAAATAGGCTTAATGTTTTCAATTTTGCACAGGGAACGGTATTATATGGTGAAATACCTAGAAACTGGAAAAATTGGCTTCAAATTGATGGTTTTCGATGGCTGCAAAGCTTTGTATGGTTCTGGTATGGACTGAAAGGTCAGATGGGTTGTCTACAATGTCTTCTGGAGTGGACTTGGAAGTCTGGTGGTAAATTTGGTGTTCGCAGGGATTGCAATGGTTTATAGAATTTACATACAGAACACGCAGAAAAAGGGCAAAAGAGGGCATCACAGTCTTTTATAGAAAAATGATTAATTTTGGCGGGTGCATTTTTGGATGAATAGTTGACAATTTTTTAGTTAAGTGGGGGAAGCGGTTTTGGAGGGCCATCGCACCGCTTTTGTGGTGCGGGCGGTATTCGGGAGGGGTCACTTGATGCGATACAATGTTTGACCCGTAGCATCCATGGGGTCGGGGAAAACCACTTTATCGAGTGGTTAATGTTCAGCCATCGAGCGCAACTAATATGGTTGTGCACCATTGGATGAGGGGGGGGTGATGATCAATGGTAGTCCGGCGGAAGATCTGCGCAGGGGAAAATGATGGGAGTTGATGGGGGGCCCAAGGATTTAATCAAAATGGTTGGGGATTAGTTTAGGGATAAATCTGAGGTTTAAAATGATCGAACTGAGCTTAATGAAGGATTAGGGAGTCAGGTGAGGTTAATACCGGGACTAACTTAAGTTTATCGGGATTAGGTAAACTAAGTAAAGTTATATCAGGGTATGGGGAATTTCTATTAGTTTTTATGAAAACTAAGGGTTGGGGTATGTTATATAGGGATTTAATTTAATACAGGATAATGGGAATTTCGGGGAATTTATATAATAAAGTTAGTGAATAATATGAAAATGTGATGGCAGAGTAGGTTTTTACTTAGTAGAAGGGTAAAGTAAAACATTGGCAAACTTAGCTTTATACTTAGGAAAAAGGATTTTTCTGGGTTTTTTGTGCATTTTTGAGTGAAAAGAAATTTACATGGGGGTTTCCACCTTTCATAGGTAAATGGTGTCAACCATAGGAAAGTGTGGTTTTATTAGGGAAATGAGGGGAAATGAAGGGAGATGAATTTTTTATGAAGGGGATTCTAGCACTAATGCCCATAAGTCATCAAGCCGAGGGTCCATTCCCTCCAAAAGTCAGAGAAATGCTCTGATCCCCCTTGACTTGTAGGATTTGAGCACTAAGAACTTATTTGTGGGAAATTAGTAAGTAAAGGGGTGAAATGAATGAGGGTATGTTAAATAAACCAAGTTATGAACCATTGTCTTTGCTTTGTTTGCTACTTATGAACATTTGAAGAATGCATTTAAACATGACATAAGTGCTTTTGTGTAATCACTTGATATTTCTGCAACCTTTCTACTACTTACCATTTACTCATCTTACCATTTTTTCTTCATTTTATTTGGGTGCATTTAGGCTAGAAAACACTTATCAATCTTTTTCTTTTCTTTTACAAAGTAAACAATCTAATTCTAACCTTATATCATCCAAGGGCTCAGATTAAACTGATGAGCTCCTTTTATTTACTCTACCTATCTAATGATCTGCCAAGATTTTACTTTTGGTCAGATTTTATTATCTAACTATAAACATAAAATTCAAAGCATGGTACAATCAAGATTAAACAGTTTGATTACCATGGATTGTGGCATAGGTAACAAGCTGCACACAATCATTATTATGCATAAAAGTAAATAGCAGTGGAATTTTGACTTGCACACTTTGATGGTCTCTTTTTGTTTTTTGGGGTCATATATTTTCATTTTTTTGGACCTTTTCTTATTCTTTTTGTCCTTTGATTATTCTTTTAGGACATACCCTCTTTACATTTTTTAATTTTTTTAATATGAAAAACATTTGCAAAAAGCAAAGGTATGTACAATATTACAAAGCTTAACCTTAGTCATTCAAAATTATGACTCCTATTGTTATAGGAACCTAACAACCACAATCGAGTGCGCTTCATATTTAGGCCTGCTAAATTCCCTATTTAGTGCTGCTTGGATGTTTGCTACTCTAGCATTCAGGTTATCGTTGGAGTACTTAATATACCAGGTTAGCACGCGATCCTAGAGAGTGCTAACCAGTGTCGCTTTCTTTATATGGTCATATGTAACACCTTGAGATTCCCATACAAGAATCACAACGAACCAGAATTGGTTCAGGTCCTCATTTCCCAAGCCTTTGAACAATGGAAACTTCATTGTATTCACCATATTGAATCGCGGTGGAGGCAGAGGTGGTATGGGTGAAGTTGGAGGCGATGACGATGAAGTCAAAGGTGGTGTGGGTGAAGGTGGTATTCACGAGAATCCTTGTCATATCAACTGAATAGCACTTCATAGAGAGACCTTCACGATCCCTTCTTCATCCCCTCATGGAGGTGAAATCAAGGGGCTATGATCTGGATCCTTATTTCCTTAATTTTTGTAAAATTTTCCGCTTCGCGTAGTCCCGAACATCAAGGTAGTTGCATACCCATTTTTCGCACAATAGCATTTTAATCCAAGTATTAAAATATTTTAGGTACTTATCTTGCGGACCTTTGACAAAGTATTGCTCTGCATTGCTATAGCTAACTAGGGTGCTAACCACGAATTCAGTCACAAATCCTCCTATGATGTGATCGAGCCAATGATCAATAGCGTGGACGATTTTATTCTCTGATGCTTCGAACCCTTGCACTAGCTTTAGGGTCCACATAATAGGACCATCAAGTTTCCACCTTCCTTGGATATCTCCTAGCTTCGCGATCCACTCGTATAGCTCAGTAGGGGAGGAGGCGAGAAAGGTTTCGTGGATCTCCGTATACAGGTACCTGTCTAGCCATTGTTCTTTGGACAGTCATGGGTTTCTATTTTCCTGTGCTGCAAACTCGTGGATCTTTCTACCCAGCCAGCCTTCGATTTCTTTCTTAGTTGGATTCCAGTGATAAGACATCACATATCTCTTATTCAAATTCTAGTCATGGCAATGGAACCATTTTTTGGCTTGAGGGGGCCTGACCTAGGTTCAGTGTTAGTTAGCTAAACAAATCCCTACACTATTGGCCCTTCAAACATGAGCCCGTGGAGCGTGGATTGAAGTCTCACTTGAAGCAGTATGGGGGGATGCTAGAACCAAGTTTCCACACCCTTGAGATGGTTGTGATGTTGATTTATTCCAGTTGTACCTGCCTTCGTACAGGTTGCTTATCTCTTTATTCCACTCTTTAGTACCTTTGCGAAAGGTTACAATTGGCTTTCCTGTAGCCCTAACCTGCGGCTTAGGGACTTTTGCGTTGCTAGGGCAGCAAACTGCGATATCTACCTAGCTAGGCTAAGTGTCTTACTTATATTATTAACTGATCTTAGTTAGCTTCACGTAAATAGATGTTCTTACTTGCATTTACTTAACCAACACATTTACTTAGATTCGCGCATCATATAAGCATTATAAGTGAAATTTATTCCCAATATATCAAGATGCATAAATAGGAAATAAATATGCAGAAATTATGGAATACTTCTCTTTACTGATAATTCTAGATGATTATAGACTCGACCAGCCCTACACACTCAACTGCAAGGGTCCGCGCACTTAGCTACAAACTTCTAGGCCTCTCCGCACTCAACTACAAAGCCTCTACCTACACTACAACCCAAGACTTAGACTTCTACTTCAGAGCTATCTCTCATACATCATATCTTCATTGGTTATTCATTCCTTCTCCCTTCTAACTACTTAGAGCTTATCCCTATTTATACAATCCCATGGTCCGTGGACCATGGGTAGATCTTTTACAGCCGAAATTACATTATCAAAATAAGGGTGGACAACCCTATGACTCTTTAACAACTACACGCTCCACGACCACAAAATGTGAAGTTTTTACACTTGGATTACAAAATTGGACCAAAATATGGGCTTTTAGCCCCAAAAATGCCCTTGGGGGATCCTACACCCAATAGGACCAACACAAACCTCGTGACTCACCCTCGAGTCACTCGGTAGGCGCGAAGATCTTAGCGTGAAGACCTCCCAACTCCATTTTGATAACCGCAACCTCAGCAGCACACTAAGTGACCACCTGCTAGACTTCTTCCACTTGCTGCTCAATGACTGTCCCTAAACTGTTGCCCTAAATCTTCTACTAAGTGGCCTGCAGTGTTGCGAGCTTCCCTTCAATGAAATATGTGATTTTATAGGCTTCATCTATCCATGGTTGTAGGTGCGCTTTTAGGACCACTTCTTTGTATTGAGCGACATCCACTTGTTCCTTAAGTGCCTTTGCCTCTTGCATCCATGTGAGCCTCTGTGTAAGGGTGACCATCTGCACAGTCCCTTTGACCTTGTCATATTGTTTTTGTAGCTCACGCACCTTTGTCTCTAGGCACTCTACATTCGGGTCCTCTTACAGAGTGGTTAGGACCTCGAATGCCTATTCAAAAGGTTACGTGCAGTCTACTAATGCACTGTCGACCACTGCTATTGTTATTGTAAAAGCATTAGTACATTGTTCCTTGACTTCTGGTGGAGTTGAAGGCTAACCCCTCAACTGCAATTCTGTGATCTGCAAGTTCAGCTCCAACTGAACCTGGGCCATCTCTGTCTGAGCATTGCACACCCCTGTGGCCAACTTACAGATGTGCACCTCAACTAGTTCTTCTTCCTGAATGTCCAACTCCAGGACCATTTGATAGGCTTCCTCCACTACTTTCATGATCTTCTTGTTCTATTCTATAGCCTCGTTGCATTGTAGGCCTAACTGCTCGATGTTGATGCGCCGTCCGCTCATAACTTGTAGAGCGCGACTCTCCTGGGCCCTAAGTTCAGCAATGACTCCATCTTGTAAGAGGTAGAGCATGTCTCAAGGGAGCGCGACCATATTCAGTCCCACCCCTTTCAGATAGCTAACCATGGGCCTATCAGCCGCATTTTCTGTAGTGAGTTCCCCATCAGGTAGCACTATCGCGTTGGTCACCCTTGTGCACAACATCTCCTCGGCAGTTGAAGTTGGTGGACACTGTTCTAGCCTATGGAGTGTGAACTTGCAACTCCTGCAACTCTGTCCAGAGAGCCTGCAATACCAACTGTTGATGTTCTTTGAACTGTTGGAGGGCCTCCACAGTGAAATCCCTCACCGTTTCTTTGATGTCATGCAAATCCCCCTCAGTGAGGGTGATTGGGTCCAAGGATGTCTTTAAAGCCTTTGTTTTCTTCTACGATGCTGCCTTCTCTTGTGAGCGCTGATGCTTGAGCTGGGTGGGCATTGTGCATGAGTCATTCCTCCAAGGGTTGATGATTTTCCAGACCCGTGAAAGTTTTTATGCATAGACTATGCACAATATACTCCATAGGAATCATAACTTCTACAACCTAGACCAACCTGAATGAAAATTTGTCCTTTTAGCTTTTTGCAAGTAGTCTAATATGCCCATAGTACTGTAGGTAAGTGCACATCCCAATCATTTTGTTGCGCGTTGCAAGTCTTCATCAACATGTTCTCCAAAATATTGTTGAAGGCCTCAACAGTTCCATTAGCCTGCGGATGATACAGTGTGCTTTTCTGATGATAGAACTAGAATTCTTTCATTAGCGCATTGATCATCTCGTTCAGAAAGTGTCTACCTCTGTCACTCATCAACGCTTTCGGGCAGCCAAACCTAGTTAAGACATACTAAAAAAAAACCTTCGTTGTTGTTGCCCATGTGAAATCCTTAACCGACTATGCCTCATCCCATCTAGTTGGATATGTCGTCGGCGTGATGATGCAGCGTGCACATTTCTTCTTTCCTGTGGGCTGAATTGACCCAACAAAATCAGTCGCCCATTTTTCAAATGGTTTCACTGATATTGGAGACTATAATGGAAATTCATCCCTTTGCAATGGTCTACCCATTCTTTGACATGCATCACATGCCTTAAAATACACTTTAGCATCCTTATGCAGTGTTGGTCACCATAAACCTATGCACAAAACCTTTTGTGTGGTCGCTTTTCCTACATAGTGTCCTCCCGCAGCCCCTCCATGAGCTTCAACAAGAATTTAGTTCCTCTCAAAATCTTGCAGATATCTTCGCAATATCTCGTCTACACCGATCTTATATAAAGGCCCCACAATTACTAAAAAGTCTACAACATGCACTACTAACTCCTTCTTTTGTTGATTTGTGTAACCTTCCAGTGCCATCCCTGTAGTAAAAAAGTGAATAATATCTAAAAAATGATTATCCGTTGTGCACACAACGAAGAGCTGCGCATCTGGAAACCCTTCCTCCAAATCAGTAGGCTCCTCTCCAATCTCGATTCACGCCAGATGATCTGGTCCTATATTCAACCTTCCTGGTTTCACAATGGCCTCAAAATCATACTCCTAAAATAGCAGCAGCCATCGACATATCTCCCCCCCAACACAAGCTTGTTGACCAGGTATTTCAAAGCAGAATGATTTGTGTACATTTTGAAATTTTTGCCCAATAGATAGTGCCTGAATTTTTGAAGCGTGTACACCAAAGCCAACCCTTTGTGCTCCATCATTGAGTAATTCTTCTCAGAATTCGATAACTTCCTCCTCGCGAAGGCTTTAGGGTGGTCCATTTATCCCTCACCAGCCTGTGTTAGCACTGCACCCAATGCAATGCAAGAGGCATCAACATGTACATGGAATTCCTTCTTCTAATCAGGTAAGACTGTTGTGAAACTAGGTCACAAAAAGGTAGAAAAGATAGATGAACACCTTAGAAATAAGCCGCTTCGAGGGGGAAACCTCCTTTACATTACACAAATGAACAATTCTTAGATGATACAAATGACAAGACCTCCTTTCTATATATAGGATTCTAAGGGGTCATAATATATTCAGAGCCGATATAATAATAATAATGTAAGGGAATAATAATAACAATAGTGGGCTTCTATGGGGCACAATAATAACAATATGGGGACTAAATGGGCACAACAATATAATAAGGGCATTGTACTAACAACAATAAGGGGTTACACTAGTAGTATAGGGACCTAACATGCCCCTCTTCTTCAAAAAGTGTTGTCCTCAACGCTTGAGTAGTTCTTGATGCTTCTATATAAATTCTTGTCCTCCCATGTGGAATCTTCAACAAGTAAGTTCTTCCACTTGATGACATACTCTGAAATTGATCTATTTCGTAGCTTTCAATTTCTTGGTTCTGTGACTACTTCACGTTCCAATATGATTTTTCCTTCCTTGTTAAGTTCTTGCAATACTATTTGAACTAGGATCTTTTGCAACTTTTGAATGAGTTCCCACTCCTTTGGGGATATGGATATGTGTAAGGCCTGATGTTTGGAGGAACAATTCGTGGAATCAAATGAATAACATGATCATGATCACGAATAGGTGGGAGGCCTTTGGGAATCTCAATACCATGTAATGATTTTCCAAAACATTTTGGAGATCTGGAGAAATACATGATTTCGATGTGGGATCCTCTAGTGAACATAATTGTGCAATTACACCCCATTGTTCTTTGTTTAGAAGCTTTGTCATGCTTTTATAGTTTATTATATTTCCAGTTTTTCCTTCGATACCCCTCAATTCAACTTCCTTTCCTTCCCAAAAAGATTTCAAGAAATGTTCTTGAAAATTAAAAGCTATCGTACCCAAAGATTGTAGCCATTGGACTCCTAGTAAAACATCAGCACCACCCATTGGAATGGAAAGCATTGGCCTATTCAATACATATTCTCTGATGGATAGCTTGATATTATGGTACTTTCCAAATAAATTTATGGTTCCCCCACTTGCAACCATCACTTGACACTTTGGTGCTAGATATAGGAAGCAATTCAATTCCTTGGCTATCTTACAATCAATAAAATTATGGGTACTGCCCGAATCAATCAACACTCTTACCTTTTTATTCTTGATATGTCCTTCTATCTTGATAGTTTGAGGAGTGGTAATTTCTTCTAATGCATTAGAAGATATGGTCGGATTGATTTCTTGAGACTCGATGTGATATTTCAATTCTTGAACATTTTTCTTCTTGATATGTCCTTCTATATTGATGGTTTGAGGAGTGGTAATTCCGTTCAATGCATTACAAGATATGGTTGGATTCATTTCTTCTTTCTCGATGTGATCTTTCACTTCTTGAAACTTTTTCTTCTTGATATGTCCTTCTATCTTGAGAGTTTTAGGAGTGGTAATTCTTTCCAATGC
>APFE031374790.1:140315-316690 GCA_000404065.3 Pinus taeda
TATTACATCTCTGCTCCTAATGATTTTGTGATTTTCATAATCATATAAGCGATAACCAAAATCGTTAACACCATATCTAATAAAGGTACATTTCTTTGACTTTGCTTCAAGCTTTGTTCTATTTTCTTTATCAATATGGACAAAGCCCTCACAACCAAAAGGATTTAAAATAGAGTAGTTTACCTTTTTACCTGTCCATGCTTCCTCTGGAACACCACCATCCAAGGAACTTGAAGGCCCTCTGTTTATTAGATAAACAACAGTATCTACAGCATCTGCCCAAAACTGTAAAGGCAATCCTCCATGCAATCTCATGCACCTTGCACGCTCCATGATTGTCCTGTTCATCCTTTCTGACACACCATTTTCTTGTGGTGTTCTTGGAACTGTTTTCTATCTGCGAATTCCATACTCTGAATAGTACTTATCAAACTCTTTGCTGCAATATTCACCTCCATTGTCTCATCTAAGACACTTCAATTTCTTTCCCGTCTCAATCTCAACCAAAGCTTTCCATTTCTTAAAAGTATCAAATACATCAGATTTATTCTTAATACAATAAATCCAAGTTTTTCTAGTTGCATCATCAATAAAAGTAACATAATAACGAGAGCCACCGAGAGATGATACCTGAGCAGGTCCCCATACATCTGTATGCACAAGCTCCAATTTTTATTCTTCTTTTCTTTCCCAACTCTGAGAAATCTGACTCTCTTTTGTTTTCCATAAATGCAATTCTCACAGAAGTCCAAATCAACATTCTTCAAACCCGGCAACGAATTCCTTGAGTGAAGAATCTTCATTCCTTTTTCACTCATGTGTCCAAGCCTATGATGCCATAATGTTGCATCTGCTCCTTTGGAAGTTAAAGCATTAACAGCGTTAGAAATACCATTGCATAAATACAATGTACCAACCTTTTCGCCTTTTGCTATTACCAGGGCTCCTTTGGTGACCTTCCAAGCTTTATCTGTGAAAGTTGTCACACAACCTTCACTGCCTAACTGCCCTGTTGAAATTATATTTTTCTTTAGATCTGGAACATGCCTTACCTCCTTTAGTAGCCATTGGTTTCCATTCTGCTGTTTTACAAGAACCTTAGCCATTCCAACAATTTTACAGGGTTTATCATCACCCAAACGAACTTGTCCAAAATCTCCTTGAACATAGTCATGAAAGTATTTCTTATCAGGTGTGGCATGGAATGAGGCCCCTAAATCTACCACCCAAGAATTAGTAATATTTTCGAAAGAAAGAATCAAAGCATCTTGTAACACCTCACCTGTCACATTTGCTTCATGATTGTTTTCTTGCTGTGAATCTCCTTCTTTTCCCTTCTAAGATCTACAAGTCTTTCTTTAGGTGTCCTTTCTTTCCACATTTCCAGCACACTATCCCTGATCTGGACTTGGATCTCCCTTTCCTTGATTTACGGTGATATCCTGAGCTCTTTCCTCTTTCCATTTTTCTTCCCCTAGACTCTGCACTCAAAGCATTCCCCAATGTCTCACCGGAGCTTTTCCATCACATTTCCTCGCTAAGGATAGCACCGACAACATCATCAAACTTTAAAGTACTAGATCCAGAAACAGAGTTACTAATGGCCATTACTAAACCATTCCAACTTTCTGTTAATGAGCACAAGAATAACAGAGCTCTAACTTCATCATCAAAGTTTACCCCTACAGAACATAGTTGACTTGTAACGGTATTAAAATCAGTTAAATGGTCTGTAACAGTTCCACCTTCCAACATCTTCATATTAAATAACCGTTTCATAAGAAATACCTTGTTTGAGGTCGAGGGTTTTTCATATAGTTTCTCCAACGCCTTAATCAAACTCTCTGTTGTTGTTTCCTTCGAAATGTTGAAGGCGAACGACACTACGAGGCACAACTGTACTGTTTCGAGTGCCTTTCTATCGAGAAGGTTCCATTCTTCATCTGTCATACCTGTTGGCATCTTTGTTTTTCCACCCAATGGTAGGTATAGATATTTCTGATACATATAATCTTCCATTTTCATCTTCCATAGCGAGAAGTTTTGGCCGTTAAATTTCTCGACGCTAAAATTACCATCTTCCGCCATTGCTCCCACTCGAATAAGGAAACCTTCTTTCTTGCGATTTTATTAGCGAAATAGACCTTCGACTCTGATACCAGTTGTTAGAAAATTATATATTACGGAGCAATGGAACACATAAAATATTGTAGAAATATAAACACAGAAAACAAATAAAATAAGAGAGACATAGATATACGTGGTTCACCCAGTTTAGGCTACGTCCACCTCGAACAGCCAGTCCTTCCTTTATATTATCCAGCAAAATGAAGAGACACAACCTACAGTAGATCCATTGTAATATCCTTCGTTTTCTCTCACAGTCTCACCTCTCTACTTCTCGCTCAGAGAATGCACATCTATTACACAGCCTCAAATACAATGCCCTCATACAAAGAGAGGGGTTTCCTTCTAGGGAAAAAACCCTAAACTAAACATAAGTTCTACCGTAAGATAATTCGCCTAATGAAGGGCCCAGATTGACTAGAAATTACTATATTTTACAAGGCAATTTTACATCTATTTTTAGCTTCGGGGGCACTGCCCTCGAACCCCCACCGGGGGACTGCTGGCCCTCGGACCCCCCAGCTGGGGGGGGATCGCCGCCCCAGACCCTCGCGGCGGGGACAAGTCCCCCCGCACCCCTCCGCGTGGAGGGGTGTACAAACTTCCTGGAGTATACATCTGGCTGAAACAAAGACCTCTGAACAATCATGCTCCACACTCAACATAAGCAAGTGCAGTAAGAACATAATAAAGTATCACCCATAAGAAACAAACATGAACACCAAGATTTAAGGTGGAAACCCAATGTGGGAGAAAATCACCACTGCTATTGTCTCATTCTTCAAACTTATTAATATAAAAAACTTCTTACATTCTTGTATTGGTGCAGACTCATGCCCGTACGCAGGCACCCAATTGATGAAGGCTACAACCTTTACTCATTCTCCAGCTCCTACTAGAAGGGAGCTCCAACCCCCTGATCTGATTACCAGCTACTACTCGCAGGAAGCTTCGACTTCCTTACTTAAGGCTCCAACCCTCAGCAACATTCGTGGACCACGTTTCATAAATTTTCACACGAGATCCACCTGATTTAATACATCACAACTTGTAGATCAACTGAAGAAAACACCAACTTAATTGAAACAGAATAGTGGTATCATTGTAACCAGAACAAAAAACTAAACTCAGAATACTACATCAACACACAAAATCAACTACAACCTTGATCATTCATATGCCAACATGTATACACTACTTCACTTAAAGAAACCCGCGTGTATACACACTTTTTTGTAGAGAAACCTGCATATAAATCTCAATATACTAGAAACTTGTAATTCTTAACCAGGCACAGAGTTGACAAGAGTTATTTTGAAATATGATGTTAGCTTACAAAGCCCTCATACAGTTAGCAACATCAATAACATTTTCAACCAATCAGCATGTAACCAAATTCAACTTCATCATTCAATCAGTTCTAGTTCAGACATTATCACTTATCCCATATCAACACGAGGACATCACTGACAGAAAATAGAGATACAACAACACTAACCAGGTTGATTAGCCATTTATGAACATAAACCCTTCCTTTATATATGTGACTTTGAAGAAACAAACCCGCGTGTATACACGACTTAACAGATACCAACCTGTGTATATATCTACAAAATTTGACCTAAAATTGCGTAGCTCTTCAGAACTTCAGAAATACCTAGATCATAATATTCAAAGATAAAAACATACGTCAATACTTAGATCTAGTCAATCCATGAGAAGTTCATACAATGGAAAGTCATTTCAAGTCTCATGATCATGATCCATCATTGTATTCATCAGTGCATAATTATTTCAGATCTATGTGTCAACTATGGCCCTTGTAATGCAAATATACTTCAGATTGAAGTATTAATCAAAAACCCTTTCACATGCACACTTAGCACTTTGATATTCACCTCCTTATATAGTTAGAGCCTTAGCCAATAGCATGGGTCAAAACTACACTAGTGTCGGTGGTAATCTCGGACATGATCAAGTAATTGTTACTGCGCTCAATATTGTGGGCTAATACCATGGTAAGGACATTTGGAATTCTTAAATTAGTGCGACATCATGTACGTGAATTTTCTTCTTTTTATCTACATGTATACGTGACTTGACCTTGATGAACCCGCATATAGATATTCAAATATTCACCTTTATCAAGCTTCTGATTCTAATCTATAAACCTTTGTCCCCTCATTCAGTTATTCCGTTATAAGTGATTTTCCATCAAGGACAACACATGCATCATAATGCTAACAATCTCCCCCTTTGGACTTGATGGCAACCATATTGGTGTTGATCACATCAATACATCAAATAACCGTTATTGAAACACCAAGATACTCTCCCCCTTTGACATCAAGGGTAAAAGGAGGACCAAAGCTCCCCCTTTGGATCTGATTTGCACTATATTATCCATGCTCCCCCTAAGCACATGCTCAATCTTCAGAAATATTTTCAAATGAAGAACATGACTCTATAACTGAACCAAGTATGACCTTCCTATCACTAAGGACTCATACTTACATCAATCATCTAACAAAGTGAAGATACATATTTGACTCAACCACCCAACCAAGTGGGATTACATTTTTTACACTACCACCCAACCAAGTGGGATTACATATTTGACATGACCTCAAAAATCCATACATGACTGAATATGACAATTATTACATCATAGGTCTCCACATGACCTTTACATCAAACGACAAATATGACATTAATAACTAAGACCAAAAGATCTTAATAGTATCATAATTCAGCAACCATAATGCCAACAATGCATTATATTATGCAAGGCCTAATGCTCCCCCTGAACCTATGCTACATGTTCATTTTCAACAACTCATTCATCAAAGCATCTTCATCAATCAAATAAATATCAATGAGAAAAACATAACTCAATACCATATCAACAAACTCTACCCATTAACACCAGACTAAGAAAGACCAAATCATAGATATTAGTAGCATGTCAGAGGCTGATCTTGAGCCTGTCCCACTGTTTTTCTATTAGATAAAAACATACGTGACTATTTGCAAAGAAACTCATGTTATATGCGACTATACTTCATGAAACCCACGTACAAAAAACAACCTTCTGAATTTTCACCTGTAGACTGAGTAGACTAGATTAACAACAAAATGAGGTAGAGAAAACTCCCAGTTTATGTCTGAGATATTCAAATGCTTCTATAGGAAGAGGTTTAGTAAATATATCAGCAACTTGTTCTTTGGAGGGAACATACTCCAATTTAACCTTTTGTTCAATGATCCAAGATCTTTTTCTTATAGATGTATTAAAGAATTACATGTATAAATTGTAGCTTAAACATAGAAATTTAATGTGCACATGAGAGAAGAGGAGAAACACATAAAAGCATGAAAGAAGACAAGAGACTTGATAATGGAGTTCATCCAATTTGGACTACATCTCCAGGCCCTGCTCAATCAATGGGAAGGCCTTCATTCATTAAGTGACATGAGAAAGAAGAAAACAATCAGCATTTACAAAAAGGAGTCTTATACCTCCATTCTGGAAAATGGACGAAAAATGGAGAACTATGTTGGAGAAACAGACATCACCATTGAGTTCGTGGCATTGAGAATTGTTGAAACCATATAAAATTTGTGAAAATCTGACAAAGTGAAAATCAGCCCCCTGGAGAAATTGCTCAGATCATGGTTCCACCCCCCTCTATGCACTGCTCATGGTTCTGCCACCTACAAATTGATCTGCCTCAAACTGCATGCGCGCTCCTCTCCCCTGGTGCACTGTGTAAAAATGTTCATTTAATGTTTTGAAGGTGGATTCACCAAGAAGGTGGTTTGGCACAATGGCAATAATAGCAAAGTTGTAGAGGACGGGTCTAGGGATCAAATCCCTCCCCTCCCCTTTTTACCACATAATATTAATAAATATTTTATTTGGGGGGTGGGTTCGCTAGTCTCGATGGCCTGCTCACCCCATTTTCGTTGGCGCTATCATATATGGGTGATGTGGAGGGGCGGCGGGGTTGACAGCCCATGCCCCCAACATTATTATATGGTTTGTTATGTATAGGTTCTGGGGTGGTGGGGTCATGGCCACCCACCCCATTTAATTTATATTGTTGCTATGTGGTTCCATTAGGTTTCAGGGGCAGCAGGGTCATGGTCGCCTACCCCACTAATTTTTTAATATTTTTATGTGGTAGTTCTGGGGGCAGCAGGGTCATGGCCGCTTGCCCCATTTTTTTAGTTAATATTTTGTAACCACTGCCCCTTTGAGGATTTTCTAGAACCTTGGGCATTAGGAGACAAATTAATGGACCCACAAATTCACCCGGAAAACTGTCCAGATTTCGGTGTTGGGTTCTTTCCAAATTGCGCCCTCCTTAAGCCTGCCACATGGGTAAGTCAACCCACAACTTTGAATGCCTCTATCTTCCTCATCCGGACTCGGATTCAAGTGCTGTTCACACCATTGGAATCAGGACAACGAGCACTTTGATATAATGTCAAGTTAATTGACTTTTTTCCACTTTGAATTTTGAGCCTTTTTCATGCCCCTGGTGTCTAGAGATCCACTTGGATCAATCCTCCCCATTGAGGAGCTTTTGGACCGTCAAAATATTTATCAGTCAATTGGCAAGTGATAGAATTGTTCCTTCACTCTTTCTTTTTCCAGCCATTTTTCCTTGCTAGGGTGCATCCCTTTGAAACCGACTTGAAGATATTCCACATCTCCCCATCGTGAAGTCCTACTTCTTCTGTCAAGGATGATATCTTCAGGTAAATCATCGAGACACTCTGGTGCAAAGTCATCAACTTTAGGAACTGTTCCCACCTCTTCGGTGTCCATAATCAATGGTGGCTCATACAACTTTAAGTTTTCCACATTCACTATGGAGCACATTTGCATATATGTCGGCAAGTCGAGATCGAAGGCAATGTTTCCAATCTTCTCCAGGATGGTGAATGGACCATATTGGATTGGTCACAACTTCTTCCCTTCTCCCTTCATCCTATCCTTGCTGATATGGAACCACACTTTGTTTCCCACTTGAAATTGATGGTCGACTCAATGTTTGTCATGTCAAGTCTTGTACCAAGCTTGACTTTTCTCCAACTACTCCTGTACTTCTTGGTGAATCAACTGGATACGTTGTGCTTTGTCCTTGTCATCATGTCCACTAGAGTCATCTTACCTTCCAAAGACCATATCAAAAGGATCTTTTGGCAGGTAGCCAAAACATGTCTCTAATAGTGAACGATGCGTAGATGAGTGCATTGATCGATTGTAGGGATGTTGCACATATGGAAGATGCTCATCCCACAACTTAGGATGTTTCCCATAATAGCCTCGCAACAATTGTACCAAAATGCAGTTGACCACCTCTGTTTGTTTGTCAGTTTGAGGATGAAATGTTGTGCTTCTTTTCAACTTGGTGTCCATCATCTTCCACAAGCTAGTCCAAAACTCTCTGAGAAAGCGAGAGTCCCGATCTGACACAAACGATGTAGGTAACCCAAAATGGACCCAAACATGCTGAAAGAAAAGATAAGCTGTCTGTTCTGTAGTGATCTGCTTTTTACAAGGCATTAAAATAAACATCTTACTAAAATGGTCAATGACGACATACCAATAGCCGTGACTTTTCCTAGACAAAGGCAAACCTCCTACAAAATCCATCGACACACTTTCACATGGATGACTTGGAATAGGGACTGGTGTGTAGAGCTTGAGTTTTCTATTAGAGGGCTTTGAAACAGAACACAACACACATCCCTTTACATAGTGAGTCACAATGTTCTTCATATGAGGCCAAAAACAAAATCTTTGTACATGACACATGTAGAAATTTTGCAAATTCTCTACAAATATCGCTCTAAGATCATGTAGCAAATCTGATTGTAGATTAACCCGATAATGAAAAATACTATAACCTAATTCTACTATCAAAGTTTTCTTTGCGGAAGCTTAAATATCGAGATGAACAATATAACCAGAAGAAGAAGAATCAATGCACAATACGCATGAAAATACTTTGGCGGAAGCCTCAACTAAAAACCCCACTATCTATATTATCATACAAGGTGGCAATACATAAGAATTGTACAAAGCTTTAGCTCTCAAAGCTAGGCAGCTCTCAGTACAATCCTCATAGATGCTTACAAGCAATCTTGACTTCTAACAAGCCTTCCTCTTTGCCCTCCAAGCTTCTATTTGCTTGCGCTGTTCCTAGTGGATGATTCTCACCTCACCAAGTGGAACACTGATCTAACACACTGTCAGAACTGTGCAATCCTCTAGGAACCTTTCCTTTGATTGCATGCATGAGTTTCCTTTATAGGAAAACACATGCAACTGATAGCACACTGTCCTTGTCTTTAATCTCAAGTGGGTCTTTCTCAGAATAGACATGCATGAGTTTCTGATGTGGGAATATTAAATTATCTGGAGTACACTAGTTGAGTGCATGCATGCATCAACTAAATGATAAATCATGATTAGTTCCTCAAATAGTTTGGAACTAATTTAATTGGACTTAACTCAATAAACTGAGCTAACTAATTACAACTCAAATATAACTCAATCTTATCTCCTTAATTAAGGGATAATCTCCTTAATTTAAGGGATAATCTCCTGAATTTAGGGATAACCGTTGCATGACTTTAGAAAGACTTCTAACTTGAATTTCTCCAACTAATTAATCCGTAATGAATTAATTAATTATTTCCAAGTAGTTTGTGAGACTAAATTCGATTTTAATTCACAATTTTAATTCAAGGACAAATTAAAATTGGAATTTCTGGATTCTA
Source organism: Pinus taeda (assembly GCA_000404065.3). Lineage (NCBI taxonomy): Eukaryota > Viridiplantae > Streptophyta > Pinopsida > Pinales > Pinaceae > Pinus > Pinus taeda. The sequence continues at coordinate 149,238 of APFE031374790.1, forward strand.
TTTTTATCATTTCTTGTTTCTATTTTCAACACTCCCTCTCAACAAGAAATGAATTCAACTCGATCCCGATCGTGAACCTTTGGAATGTTATGCATGCAACACTTATCTCTAGTGTTGTTGCTCCAGCAACTCTAGGAAAAAAAAGCATCTAACCTGAATCAGTATGATGCATTTGTCATCAAAGTCTCTGACTGCTATTGCCTCTGTCAACTAAAAACTTTGCGCTTCTGTTGAATCTGCCTTTCTGCACTGTTGTCAATCATTCTCTGCACTCTTCAGTATCTGAATGCTCTATCCTCTATCACTTTGATCTCTAACTGCATCAATCCCACTGATTCCTCTCGCTACTATGTACTTTGGGCTTCCATAGCAAGGTACGATCCATGAGATAAAACCTCTAAATGGATGCTTCCTAATTTCAGCCTTCTTGGGACTATCACTTCACAACACCCCACCTCACACCTAGAGGTATGGCTACATCTGATCGCTCTACCCACTCGGATCGAAATTCTCCCCTAAAGGAGGTATCTACATGAGTGGATCTCTTCACTCGGTCTCCTGTCTTCTTCTCCAATTGTGGCTTCTCCATAATTGTCTGAGATTTCTTCTAGGGCTGCATGTTGAGAGGTAATTTACTCTCCCTCTCAACCACCAAGTCTTTAACATTTTCCTTGCTCCTCAAGGCTTTGCATGCATCTTGAACCTCAATAGCATATAGGTTCTTAACTCGTGAATTGATCTGTTTCACCTGTCTCGTGGTGATGCATCTAAGGAAAACCTTTCCCTTACTGAAGACAACATCATAGCCTTTGTCCTCCAACATTGCGATCAATACCAAGTTCTTCTTTAGTCCAGGCACATACTTCTCATCTGTCAAGGTGATAGGAGGTCCATGCTCCCTTTGAAAAGAAACCGTGCCCACTCCTGAAACACTATACCTTCCATAGTCACTCATCTCTATGCGCATCTTGAGGTCTTTCTCCTCCAAGGTACTAAATACAATTTTATCGCCGGTCATGTGGAATGAGTCTCCACTATCAAGATACCAGACACAACCCATCATCGATGACACCATGCATGCGATGAGGGTAAAGTCCATTTCAAACTGAGAGGCTAATGCCTCACCTTCCAATCCTTCTGAGGGTCCCTTATTGGACTTCTTCGATCGGAAATTAGTCGTATAATGTCCCATCTCATGACAATTAAAGCATCTCACTTTAGGCTCGTCACCCTTCTTCCCTCCATGAGAAGAATTCGATTTGGAATGGGAAGCCTTCCCCTACCCTTTCCTTGCCTTACTCGCTAAGGCCAAATTTTCTTCATCATCATCCTTGGATGAAGAACCATCTCGTGTGCTCCTCCTAATCTCCTCCTACATGAGATCCGACCATAGTCGTTCCCAATTCAGTAGTTTCTCCCTTCCATTCATAGAGTCCTGGTAACTATTCCAACTCTTTGGAAGGCCAAGGAGAGCGAGGCTCACCATATCATCATTGGCAGTAGTTATTCCCACACTACTAAACTCATCTCTGTAGGTGGTGAGCTTGTTCAAATATGTGGAAATAGTATTACCCTTCTCCATCTTGATTCTTCGAAGCTTATCCTTAAGCGCTAATTTCCTCTGGTTGCTACTGTTTTGGTAGAGGTCCTTCATTGTCTTCCACAGTGAAAATGGAGTATCCTTCCCATGGAGACTCGAGACAATATGGTCTCGAACTCCCTCAAGGATGATCCATCTCACCTTCGCCACACATTTCTTCCACTCAGCCAACTCTTGTGCATTAGTTGAAGCTGGCTTTTGGATTTCTTGATCAATGAATTCCTTCAAGCCATTGTCTTCTAATACAACCTCCATACTATCTTTCCATGCTATGTAATTCCAGCTCCCTTCCAAGGCATACTCGAGTCTCAAGCCATAAAATGCCATTGGACAACCTTGAGGTATGATAAGAATTGGATTTTCACCTGCAACCCCAAACTTCAAACTTCAAATTCTCTTCTCTGTATATTGTTCACAACTCCGATAAACTTGGCTCCGATACCGTGTAGAAAATTTCTACAAATTCTCTACAAATCTCGCTCCTCTGAGACCATGTAGAAAATATGACTGTAGATTAACTCGATAATGCAATATAACCAAAGAAAAATACTATAGCGTACTTCTACTATCAGAGTTTGCTTTGCGGAAGCTTAAAGGTCGAGCTAAACAATATAACCAGAAGAAGAAGAATCAATGCACAATACACATGAAAATACTTTGGGGAAAGCCTCAGCTAAAAACCCCACTATCTGTATTATTATACAAGTTGGGAATACATAAGAATTATACAAAGCCTTAGCTCTCATAGCTAGCCATCTCTCAGTACAATCCTCACAGATGCTCACAAGCAATCCTGGCTTCTCACAAGCCTTCCTCTCTACCCTCCAAGCTCCTATTTCCTTGTGCTGTTTCTTGCGGATAATTCTCACCTCACCAAGTGGAACACTGATCTAACATACTGTTAGAACTACACAATCCTCCAGGAACCTTTCCTTTGATTGCATGCATAAGTTTCCTTTAAAGGAAAACACATGCAACTGATAATACACTATCCTTGTCTTTAATCTCAATTGGGTCTTTCTCAGAACAGACATGCACGAGTTTCTAATGAGGGAATCTTCAATTATCTAGTGTACACTAGTTGAGTGCATGCATGCATCAACTGACTGATAACTCACAATTAGTTCCTCAAATAGTTTGGAACTAATTCAACCAGACTTAACTCAGTGAACTGAGCTAACTAATTACAACTCAAATATAACTCAATCTTATCTCCTTAATTAAGGGATAATATCCTTAATTTAAGGGATAACTATTGCATGACTTCAGAAAGACTTCTAACTTGAATTTATCCAACTAATTAATCCATAATGAATTAATTAATTATTTCCAAGTAGTTGGTGAGACTAAATTCGATTTTAATTCACAATTTTAATTCAAGGACAAATTGAAATTGGAATTTCTCGATTCTATTTTTATCATTTCTTGTTGCTATTTTCAACAACACAAAGTTTTTTCAACACTAAAATGACCAGAAACAAGGGAGGTGTGGGCCTCCCAAATTACATGTTCCCTTTCCCTCATGGGTATGCATAATTTACCAAGGTGATACAACAATTTCCCTTGCAAGTGATAGTTTTCCACCTGTGAACCATGGGTTAGTTTTGCATAAATCTCCTTAAGTTCATCATCGTTAACATATTGTTCAACATAGCTTTCAAAAGATAACGAATCATTATGCAAAACAATAGAAGCAGAAATAGGAGGGCAAGATAGCATATCGGCCACTTTATTGCTAGTGCCCTTATTATACTTTATTACCAAATGAAACTGCTGAAGAAAACCCATCCACCTGAAATGACGAGATTGTTGCAACTTGGTTTGTGACTGAAGATACTGCAAGGGCTGATGATCTGTATGGATGATGGTCTCCTTGCCGATCAGGTAGTGTTTCCACTTTTTCACACTCTGGACCAAGGCATATAACCCCTTGTCATAAGTGGGATAGTTTATCACAACATGAGAGAACTTCTCTTAATGGTAACATATCAACTTATTTTGCTGCATTAGTACAACTCCCATGGCATATCCGCTGGCACCTGTCTCAATATCGAATGGCTGCTGGAGATCTGGTAAGCCCAAGACCAGTGCAGTGCTAATCTTTTCTTTAAATGTTTCGAAGGACTTCTGCTGCTTTCCTCCCCATTGGAAGACCTACTTTACACTTGTCAATGTGTGCAAAGGTGCTGCAATAATAGAGAAATTGGAAATAATTCTCCTCCAATACTGTACTACAGCCAAAAAGTTGCGAACCTCGGTTACACTAGTAGGCTTAAGCCAATTAAAATTGCTTCAACTTTAGAAGGATCAATTTTTAGTTGACCATGACCAACAATATCACCTAGGTAAACCAAAGAGGTTTTCCCAAACTCACACTTCGACAATTTCACATAGAGTTTTTCTTTTTTCAATACATCAAGTACTTTCTTCACATGGCATACATGTTCATTCCAACTTTTACTAAAGACAAGAAAATCACCTAGATATACAAGAACAAATTCATCAATGAAAGGCCTAAAGAGATCATTCTTGACCCTCATGAAAGTGGTTGGAGCATTGCAATGTCTGAATGGCATTAACATCCATTCAAACAACCCTTGTTTGGTCTTGAAGGTAGTTTTCCACTCATCCTACTCTGCAATTTGGACCTGGTGATAACCACTACGGAAATCCAATTTCGTGAAATAGATAACATTCTTTAACTGATCTAATAAATCATCAATGCGTGGAAGAAGGTAATGATTTTTCACCGTGATTTTGTTTAGTTCTCGGTAATACATGCACATCCTCCATGTGCCATCTTTCTTCGGTACCAAGACAATCAATGAGCCGCATGGAGAAGTGCTTGGTTTGATGACTCCTTGGTTCAATAGTTCCCGCACCTGCTTTTTGGTCTCCTCCATCTCAATGGTCGACATCCTATACTTGCCAATATTTGGTAAAGGAGCGTCATGCTGCAAATGGATCTCATGTTGGATTTCCTTCTTTGAAGGTAATCCCCTTGGTTCCTAAAACATCTCATCATAGTTAGAAATTAATTCACATAATTCCTTTTTATGCACATGATCACAACCCTGGAAAGCATTGGATAATTCTACATCTTTTCCCCTTACAACCATAGGCATGTAACCCTTACTGGAATTCACCAACCTCTTCATTTGTCTTGCACTTACAAGGTTGGCATTGGTTTTAGTTTGATGAACCCTTACAATATATTTGACCCCATATTTTGTGATTTGGTATTTGTTTTCATGAGGGAAGAAGGTTGCTTTTCTATCATATAGATATGGAATCCCTAATACCATGCCACAAATATCCAATGGTATCACATCAAGTTCTACCTCATCCACTAACTTAGAAGCGATCACAAATTTAACCTTGCACTACTTAGTTACATTCAATTTGGTTTATCATGTATCCATCCAAGCGGGTAAGGTTTTGGATGTGGTTTAGTTTCTAAGCCTAGATTCTTTACCAAGGACTCTGAAATTAGATTTGCTTGGGATCCGGTATCAAATAGAATTTCCACTTTTGTATGATTTATGATAACTCTAATATGAAATAACTCAATTCTCTTTCGTTCATTAGGAAGAGACTCATCTATTGAACTAGTGCCTTCATGTGATTCAGAATTAACATGAGGTGTAAGAGTACCTTTTGTTCCTACTACTGTGATCAATGGTTCATCTCTGGAATCAGATCCAAGGTCTTGCTACACAGTTGCCATTGTCTTTTGCTTGCCTTTTCCTCAAACTTCTTTGGTCTCTTTTTGGGGTACAGTTTCCAACAATGATCGTCGTCATGACCTTCCTTTTTGCAGTGAGTGTAATAAGGCCTTTCTTCTTCATCTTTCTTGGTTGATGTCGTCCTCTTCTCCTTTCCCTTTCCTTTCACTTTGGGTTTTCCATTTGGAGGTTTGAAAGGTGGTTTCTTGAAATGATCATCTCTTTCATTTTTGCCCTTGTTCTCAAGATGAATGGCCTTTACACTAGCCAAGTCAATGGTAGTTGGCTCAAACAATAATAATGAGTGTCTGATGTAACTATGTAATGATCCCATATACTTAGTTACTACTTCAGGTGAGTCAAGTGTAATGCCCAAATTAAGTTCTTGTTTTCTAAACTCCTCTATAAATATTTGAACATCCTGACCTCTAACTTGCCTTAAATATTTCCAATCCATTAAGGATTTTTGCTTATAACCCAAGGGAATAAATTGTTCCTTTAATGCAGAGATGAAACTAGACCATGAGGAAAGAAGATTACCCACACTCTTACTGCTTCACAATTTTCTCTCCCACCAAATGAGAGCAGAGCTACTCAGTCGAAGAGAGGCTAGCTGAATCTTTGCCTCGTCCTCTTCGATCTATTGAATCCTACAGTAGATTTCAATATGCCTAATCCAGTTATTAAGCTTTTTTGCATTACTTTCACTGTTAAATATGGGACGATCAAATTTGACATATATTTTAAAGAAAGGTTTCTTAGATGCATCCCTTGAATTTCTATGATGATGGTGATGAGAGGAAGAAGAACTTTCACTCATGGAAGGAGAAGGAGGGGGTTCTTCTTCACCATTTCCATGCATTGAACCCTGTTCTTCTGCCTCTTTCCCTTCTGCTTTCTCCAGCCTTGAAAGCAACTGACCAACATTTTCTGCCATTGTATAGAAGGTTTTGCAGAAATTGAGCTCCTCTTCATAATGAGCCTCTTCATTTGCCATGTTTCTCCTTCGATGTGCACACCCTGGTTCAGGATCGAAAGACTTTAGTTTCCCTTTGCCTCTTTAGTGCCTGTTTCTTGTTAGCATACAAACATGCAATTCACATCTACAAAGACCTGCTCTGATACCACTTAATCCAAGATCTTTTGCTTATAGATGTATTAAAGAATTACATGTATAAATTGTAGCTTAAACATAGAAATTTAATGTGCACATGAGAGAAGAGGAGAAACACATAAAAGAATGAAAGAAGAAAAGAGACTTGATAACGGAGTTCATCCGATTTGGACTACGTCTTCGAAGCCTGCTCAATCAATGGGGAGCCCTTCATTCATTAAGTGGCATGAGAAAGAAGAGAACAATCATCATTTACAAAAAGGAGACTTATACCTCCATTCTGGAAAATGGCCAAAAAATGGAGAACTTTGTTGGAGAAATGGACATCACCATTGAGTTCGTGGCATTGAGAAATGCTGCAACCATATAAAATTTGTCGAAATCTGACAAAATGAAAATCTCCCCCCCTGGAGAAATTGCTCAGATCATGGTTCTGTGCCCCTCTCTGCACTGCTCATGGTTCTGCCATCTGCAAATTGATCTTCCTCAAACTGCATGTGTGCTCCTCTTCCCTAGCGCACTGTGTAAAAAGGTTCATTTAATGTTTTGAGGGTGGATTCACCAAGAAAGTGGTTTGGCGCAATGGAAATAATAAAAAAGTTGTTGAGGAGGGGTCGGGGGATTAAATCCCACCCCTCCCCTTTTTACCACATAATATTAATACATAGTTTATTTGCGGGGTGGGTCCGTCGGTCTCGGTGGCTCGCTCCCCCCATTTTCGTTGGCACTGTCATATATGGGTGAGGTGGAGGGGCGGCGGGGTTGATAGCCCGCACCCCCACCATTATTATATGGTTTGTTGTGTATAGGTTCTAGGGTGGCGGGGTCATGGCCACCCACCTCACTTAATTTATTTCGTTGTTACATGGTTCTAGTGGGTGCTGGGGGCGGCAGGGTCATGGCCTCCTGCTCCACTAATATTTTTAATATTTTTATGTGGTAGTTCTAGGGGCAGCGGGGTCATGGCTGCCCACCCCATATTTTTTATCAATATTTTGTAACGATCGCCCCTTTGGGGATTTTCTAGAACCTTAGGCGTTAGGAGACAAACTCTATCAACAGACTCTACCCATCAATAGACTCTACCCATCAACACCAGGCCAAGAAATACCAAATCATAGCTATTAGTAGCATGTTAGAGGTTGATCTTGAGCCTGTCCCACTATTTTTCTATCAGATAAAAACATACGCGACTCTCTGCAAAGAAACTCACGTATATATGCGACTATACTTCATGAAACCCACATACAAAAAGCAACCTTCTGAATATTCACCTGTAGACTGAGTAGACTAGATTAACAACAAAATGAGGCAGAGACAACTCCCAGTTTATGTCTGAGATATTCAAATGCTTATCTAGGAAGAGGTTTAGTAAATATATCAACAACATGTTCTTTGAAGGGAACATACTCCAATTTAACCTTTTGCTCAAGCACTTGTTCCCATAGAAAGTGATACTTAATTGGAATATTCTTGGTCTAAGTTGTAGTGCATAACAAGATTTTTCAAAATACTAATAGCACTTGTATTTGTTGACACCTAATCATAGGGATTGGGTGAACAATTGTAAATAGGGTAAATAATAAATAAGGGAAAATGAAGATTCATTGGGAGATGAAACTCAAGAGTCACTCCCTCATGTATATAACTATGAACAATCCAAATGAATACACATATTATCATTTGAGGAGTTACCTCCTGGCATGACATGGTATCAGAGCCAGCTCCATTTTTGGTATTCCAGTCTGCCCTTGTAACTCCCTTCTGCCATATTTTTCCAGAAATCTGTCCTGCATTTCCTACCACCCATAACCCCGGTGTACCAAATCTCTACGTGAAAGATTGTGAAGGATTGAACACTGGTGCATTGAATCTAGAGGCATTTTATGGTATATCTCTGTTGTTACATTATTTTACTCCATTGTCCATATAGTTTTGGTTTTTTTACATTGTACATGGTAACCACTGCACAACAAATGCATGGTCCATTGTTGGCTCATGGTGTGATAGCCAATCCTCCGATTTAATCCACAGCTCAGTTCATAATTCCACATCCTGGCCTGAAACCCTCTACACCCGTGCAAAACCTTACAAGTTGGACACCCTATGCAACTCTTCCCATACCATTCTGCTGGTCTCAATCGGAATCCTGGTTCATAATCCGCATACCACACTATATGCCTCCTCCCTTCCTGATTTCAAACATTGCCATATAACGTTTCTCCTCCATACACAGTCAGCACCTCATGGTGCTTCCCTTCACCCGCATACCATATCCTGCCCGTCGGGCTACCATACACAGTCCATACCTCGGCCCTTGGAATATGTGAATCTGCTCCAGGTTGTATACATTAACGTTGTCTGGTTATATACATTAACGCTATCCAGGTTATTTAATACACAATTTTTATTAAGTTGAAAGTTGTCCAGATTTCAGGTTTCGTTGTCTGTTTTCATATACAAGTCTCATATACATAGAACGCCTATATACCTTATAGTGTTTCATAATTTCATTGTCTTGGAATTATAGTATAATGTTTTCTTTGCTTCAAACTATTGGTATTGTTTCAACTGTGTTTCCTTTTTGGTATCATAATATGCTATTGTCATAATTCGCCTGGTTCATGATACTGACCTCCTCCCATAACGCGTGTGCCTCTCCATCATAATAACGTTGTCTAGCATGGTATCAACCCATATACCCCCTAGCCCATATACACACTTCCTCTAATAACACCTTCCCTAAATACCACCTTCCCCACATAAAACCTTTGTCTTCATATATCAGAATAAGATTTTTTTACTATTAGGAGTAAAATGTTGTAGCAGAAGTATTTTTTTCCACAGTACACCTTATTTTATAATGCATTCATTAATATCTATTGTGGGAGTGGTTCTTAATGGGAAGGAGAATTATCCTAAGTGGTCTCGGAAAATCAAACACACTCTCATTTTTAATGAGCTGTGGAAAGGAGTGTGTGTTGGAAGAGGAGACAAAGAACCACAACAACCTACCTCAAACAAGGAATTTGCCATTTGGGAAAATAAGAACAACAAGGCTTATGCCTTGATTACAGCATCAGTAAATGAAGAGGTGAGTCGCCATATTTCGCCATTTTCAAATGCTTTCGAAGCCTTACAAAAACTGAAGGAACTCTATGGCTTACACTCTTCACTTGAAGTTGTTCAACTCATGATTAAATTGTTCAGCATTGAATTACAAAATGATAATCCTCTTGCTCTTGCATCATAAGTAAAATCTATTATGCATGATATCAAAGTCACTAATGTTGAATTGGACATTCCTCTGATAGATTTTGTTAAGGAACTTTATCCCACTTACTCAAATTATCTTGAGTCATTCCAAGCAAATGGAAACCTCAAAGAAATTACTTTTGACTCCCTTGTGAATAAATTTTCTAAAAGAGAGAAAGATTTTGGGAAGAAGACAACTCCTCAGTCTTCTGAAGAGGCTGTGTGTCTTGCACATAGAGAGAAGAATATTTCTCAAGATTCTTCCAGAGGAAGAGGTGGCCGAAGAGGAAGAGGAAGAAAAAATTTCAGAGGTAGGGAGGGCAAACACTCTCAAGGAGAAAAGTCGGATTTGCAATGCATATGTTGCAATAGAGATGGATCACATGATGCATCCACATGCAAGTTGCCTTGGGACAGAATTGAGCAGGAAAGAAATCAATTTAAAGGTAAAACTAATGACAAAGAGAAAGGTAAAGCATGTGAATCCGCTCACTATGTTGTGTCACATTGTAATATTGGAGTAAATGAAGACTTATTTAATGCTTCATTTGCTTCTTGGAAAAATGTTTGGTTGCTTGATTCAGGAGCAAGTTGCCACATGACTTTTAGAAGAGACTTTTTTGAAGAATTTACTAACAATGTCGATGGAGCAGTATACTTTGCAGACAAATCAAAACTCAAGCCATCAAGGCTTGGCACAATCAGGCTCAAATTGCTTGGGCTTCCAAACTTTCTTCTACATGATGTTTTATATATCCCACAACTGAGGAGAAAATTGCTATACTTGGTCCACATCCGCCAACAAGAACACTCCATTCATATGTTTGATGGCAAGGTTGAGGTGAGAAAAGCATCAAATCACTCACTTGTCATGATGGGCATAGAAGAAGAAAGGCTTCTCAAGCTGCAAGGTACCTCTACTAGTGCACAAAATTTCTCATACAATTCTCATTATGATGAAGGTACAATTCCATCAAGTTTATTATGGCATGCTAGATCTAGACACTTGAACTATGATAGCCTCTGCTTGTTGAAGAAAAATGGTGTTACTGGTTTTCCTACAATTCCTAGGAAACTTAAGCAATGTGATGCTTGCATTCTAGGAAAGCACATCAAACAATCTTTTCATGATTCACATTCCAGAGCACATAGAAAACTTGAACTCATTCATTCAGATTTATGTGGTCCAATGCATGTTCCTTCTGCAAATGGAAATAAACATATGATGACATTTATTGATGACTACACCAGAATGTGTTGGGTTTATTTATTGAAGAACAAATCTGATGCTTTTCAAACATTCAAGAACTTTCATACATAGATTGAAAATGATGCACAATATCATATTGGCTCTATTTTTACTGATAATGGAAAAGAATACACTTCAAATGAATTTGAAAACTATCTTCGCCAACATGGGATCAAACATCAAACAACTGTTCCTTATAATCCCCAATAGAACGGAGTAGCTGAAAGAATGAATAGGACAATCTTAAATATGGTGCGCTCCATGATGTTTTTCAAGAATGTAAAATTGATGTTTTGGGCTGATGAAATTCTATGTGTAGTATATGTAAAGAATATATGTCCATCTAATGCTATTAGAAACAAGACTCCTTATGAAATGTGGTATGGGCACATTCCTTCGGTAAAGAATATCAGGGTCTTTGGTTCCACCTGTTATGCCTTGATACCAAAGGTACATAGAAACAAACTGGGTGCAAGGAGTTATAAGTGTATCTTCTTGGGGTATTCAAACACCTCCAAAGCATACCGTCTCTATGATGAAGTCAATAAAAAAGTTTGTTGTATCTAGAGATGTAATCTTTATTGAATCATCCAAAGCTGACAATGTTGTTGAGTGGAAATTTGATCACTTGGATAGGTTCACAAATGAAAAATCATTTCAAGGATTTGATAATCAAATTCCACATCTTGAAGGGGGGATTCCTATACTGGATCAACCTATGGAATCTTCTTCTGAAGCACTCTCTCCCTCGCATGAAACTCCAACCACTGATGATAGTTTGAGTGATGTGATTGACATAGTTGGGAGACTCAATCTTGATTCAGTCCCAACTCAATCAATCAAGCAACCTAGACCATCTTAGAAAGGTCCCCTAAAGTGGTTGACAAAGATACTTGAAATTGTTCATCCTAATGAGGTTGGAAAGAGAGAAACAAGAAATTCAACTCGGCAAGATGAAGGTGATGTAGATGACTCTGATTCACCTGTTGATATGGATGTTTCTTATGATTGTGAATTGAATTTGTCTAAAAATTTTGAACCAACTTCCTTCAAAGAAGCCGCTTCTCATGATGAATGGAAATAAGTGATGTAAAAGGAGTATGATGCCTTGATAAAGAATGGCACTTGGAAGATGATTGATCCTCCATTGGGAAAAAACCAATTGGCTACAAGTGGGTCTACAAGAACAAGTATAAAGTTGATGTCACACTTGACAAGCATAAAGGCAGGCTTGTGGCAAAAGGTTGTGCACAAAAGGAAGGGGTCGATTACGAGGAGACTCTTGCCCCCACATCAAAATGGGCTACCATCCGGACAGTCTTTGCCCTAGCAGCTCAGAACGGTTGGAAAGTCCATGAAATGGATGTAAACACTGCTTTCTTGAATGGAAATCTAAAAGAGAATGTTTTTATATCCCAGCCTAAAGGATTTGTTGTGAAAGGACATGAACATAAAGTACGCAAACTTGTGAAATCCTTGTATGGCCTCAAGCAAGCACCACGAGCCTGGTATGAAAAATTAATTGAGCATCTTCTGAAACTCAATTTCAAACATTATGATCTTGATGATGCAACTTTCTTTGTCAAGAAAGTTGGAAAAATAGTTGTCTATCTTGTGGTATATGTAGATGAAAATTTGATGACATGGAACAATGAGAGCTACATTGCATCCATAAAGAAGGAATTGAGGAAAGGTTTTGAAATGACTGATTTACTCTATGTTTATTACTATCTTGGTATTGAAGTAACTCAACATCTGAAGTCCATATTCCTTTCTCAAAAGAAGTACATTAGAGTTCTGTTGAATAGGCTTGTGATGACTGAATGCAATCCTCTAACTACTCCAATGGAAAAAAAACTTAAAGTTTGCATCCATTGAAGGAAAAGAATTTGAGGATGCAACAAAGTACAAACAACTTGAAGGAAGTTTCAACTACCTGACTATTACCAGACCAGACATTTAATTTGTTGTTGGAATCCTCTCTAGGTTTATGCAAAAGCCTTATGAGGGACATTGGTCTGCTACAAATAGATTTCTAAAGCATTTTAAGGGAACTCAAGAATTTGGAATCAAGTATACACAGGTGGGCGACTTCAGCTTGATTGGATACTCTAATTCAGACTTCGATGGAGACAAGAAAATTAGGGTATCTACTTCTGGTTATGCTATGAGTCTTGTATCAGGAGCTATCTCCTGGAGATCACACAAATAATCAGTTCCAGTATATTCCACAATAGAGGCAGAATATGTGGTAGTAGCTGAGGCAACAAAAGAAATTGTGTGGCTCAGGAAAATTCTCGAAGATTTGTAGGTAAAACAAGTACATTCGAATCCACTCATGATTGCCAACACCCATGCAATAAGGTTGGCCAAGAACCCAAAGTTCCATGATTGAGCAAAGCACATCAATACAAAATATCATCTGATTTGACATCATGTTGAGGCTAAAACAATCCATCTTCACCATTGCTCCACTAATGAGTAGAGTGCAGACATCTTCACCAAAGTGTTTGGAAGAGAAAATATTGAAAGATTCAAAATGATGCTTGTAATCACCAACATCTCTTCAGATTAGGGGGGGGAATGTTGACACCTAATTGTAGGGATTGGGTGAACAATTGTAAATAGTGTAAATAATAAATAAGGGAAAATGAAGAGTCATCGAGAGATGAAACTCAAGAGTCACTCCCTCATGTATATAACTATAAACATCCTGAATGAATACGCAGATTCTCATTTGAGGAGTTACCTCCTGGCCTGACAATATTATCACATAGGATGAAGATGGGTGGAGAACATTTTCTTTGTAAATCATGTAATGTTTACATCATCGAGAGAATTTGTGTGCACCAACCACATATTTTGTTTCCACTATAGATAAGGCAATGGAACTATGTTTCTTACTGAACCAAGATACTAATTGAGGCCCCATGTAAAATGCACTTCCACTAGTGCTTTTTCAGTCATCAACATTTCCAGCCCAATCCGCATTGGTGTAATATGCATGAAGGGTAAGATCTACTTCTTTAGGATACCATAGACCAAAGCCTTGGGTTTCTTGGAGATATTTGAATATTCTCTTTGCTGTATGAAGATGTGATTCCTTTGGATTGGCTTGGAAACATCCAACAATCCCAACTGCATGCATGATATCTGGTCTGGTACTTGTTAGATAAAGCAGACTTCCAATCATAGACCTATACTCTGGTTGGTTTACTGCAAGAGAATCATGATTAGAACTGAGGCTACATCCTGTCATAATTAGAGTACATACAGGTTTGCAATATTCCATCCCATACTTCTTCAGAATATGCTTGAGATATTTTGTTTGTGAGAGAAAGATGCCATATTTTGCTTGTTGCACTTGTAGACCAAGAAAATAGGTTAGTTCCCCAAGTAAAGACATTTCAAATTCTTGATGCATAACAGAAGAAAAGTTTTGACTCACAGATTCTTCATTACTACCAAAGATGATATCATCAACATAAACAATAATAATTAGCAGTTTATCACCCTCAATTTTTGTGTACAAGTTGTTTGTGGATCCTTTTTTGAAACCTTGTTGTTGAAGATATTTGTCAAGACGATAATACCATGCTTGCAGAGCTTGTTTTAGCCCATATAAAGCCTTTTTGAGTTTGCATACAAGGTTTTCATCATTCCCCAAAATGAATCCTTTTGGTTGTTCAATATATACTTCTTCTTCTAGATCACCATTAAGGAAAGAGACTTTTACATCCATTTGATAAACTTTGAAATGTCAAAAACTGGACAATGTAAGAAACATTCTTATGGTTTCAAGTCTGGCTACTAGTGCAAATGTTTCTTAAAAGTCTATACCTTCTTGTTGAGCATAACCTTTACAAACAAGTCTAACTTTGTTCCTAATGACTTCATTTTCATTCAACTTATTTTTGAATATCAATTTTTTCCCATAACTTTTTTATCATGAGGCCTTGGAACCAATTCCAAAGTATCATTCTTTTCAATTTGATTGAGTTCTTCATTCATGGCCTTAACCCAACATTCATATTTACTAGCTTGATTTACATTTTGTGGTTCAATGGTGGATAATAAAGCTAGACAACTAGGAGATCCTACAAGGGTTCTTCTTGTTTGTACCCAAGATTCCTTTTCTCCTAGAATTTGAGTTTCTGGATGATTCTTTTAAACATACCTGGCTGGAGCCTTTTCTTTGTCTGATGTAACTTCTTCTGCTGCTTCATAGGTTTCTTCTTCTATATCATTGCGATTTGATGTGGGAAAGCATTCATCATCATCCTCTTTTTTTGATGTTATCTTTTTGGGATCTGTGCATGCTTCGTCAATCATAACATTAATGCATTCAACAATTTTTCAAAGTCTCTTATCGTAACATTTGTATCCTTTGCTTCTAGATGGGTAACCAAGAAGTATTCCCTCATCTACTCTAGCTTCAAACTTACCAAGTTTTTCATCATTATGTTTTATGAAACATTTGCTTCCAAAAACTCTAGAATGCTTTATAGTGGGAGGCTTACCATACCAAAGTTCATATGGAGTTTCATTTCTATTCACACTAACATGAGCCTTGTTTAGAATATTTATTGCGGTATGTGAAAATTCACCCCAAAAGGTGTCAGGAGTTCTAGACTCATCAAGCATATCACAAGTCATTTGTTGAACAGTTCTATTCATTCTTTCTGCCACACCATTCTGTTGAGGAGTTTTAGCCACATAATTTTTTTTTTTTTTTTATGCCATGTTGTTCACATAAATCAAATAATTCATTTGATATATATTCTCCTTCTCGGTCAGATCTGAGATATTTGATTTTTAGATCCAATTAATTTTGAACTAATGCTTTGAAAACTTTAAATTTATCAAATTCTTAATCTTTGTGTTTTAATAAATTGATCCATCACATTTTAGATAAGTCATCAATGAATAAGATGTAGTATTGTTCTCCACGAGTTGACTTTTTTCTTACTGTTCCAAACAAATCAGTATGTATAAGTTCAAGAGGCTTACTTGCTGATCCTTCTTTGGCATTGAATTGAACTTTGGTTTGCTTACCGAATTGACATGACTTACATATGGTACTTTCTGGTAGGGTGATGTTGGGTAGATCACAAACAGCTTTGAGCTTGCTTGATTTGCTTATTTGAGAGAAGATTATATGTCCCAAACTTTTGTGCCATAATCAGTTTTCTTTTTCCTTTCCTAGGTAACATTTTTCTTGACCACCTTTCAATATATACAAATTGCTCGGGGTTCTTGTTCCTTTTATTATGGTCTTTCATGTGTCAAGTTGACAAACCACACATTCTTTTGATCAGAATACCACCTCATTTCTTTCGTCCCACATTTGGCTGACACTCAACAATTTATGCTTTAATCCATCAACATACATAACAATACCATCTTTAACCTTTTCTTTTATAAAAACAAAACCTTTACCCTTAATGACAGTAGGTGAGTCATTTCCAAAAGTGAAATTCTTTTCTTTCTCTAAAGCATTGTATAAAATAAGTTTATCTTTATCACCTGTCATGTGTTTTGAGGATCCGATATCAATGTACCATTGATTTTCTTGTCCTTCTGCAAACAATGTTATGTCACAACTTTTAGACTGTAACTCCTTCCTTTTCCATACCTTAGAATTTGTTGATATTTGATCTTTTTGAAATGTTGGCTGTAATTTTCTCCTACATTCAAATCCTTCATGTCCAAAGTTATTGCATAATGAGCATTCAATTTCATATTTAAGAGGTGAGAAGTTATTGTAAGTGTTCTTCTTGACTCCTATCTCATTCCTTTGTTTTCTTGCTTATTTAGTCATGATGGTTTTGTATGCAACACATTGAGCAACCTTATGACCACAATTATGACATGAGAAACATTGTCCATTAAAGAAGAAATTTTTGTGATCATAGAATCTTCTGGCGTTGTTTACCTTTTGAATGATGCTTTTGTTGTTTTTCATCCTTGGATTGAGTGAACATGATTTACCTGTTGAATGACTTTATTATTTTGCCGAGGGCTGAAGCTTTGCTGACTGGTTTTTGCTACATTTAGATAGCTTCCAGTGGTGGCTGAATACTTTTCTGTTTGATATTTTTCTCCAGTGTATCCAAGACCTGTTTTCATAAGAGGAGAGCATTGTACCTTGATAATTTCATCTATGGTTTTAGATCCTTTAGCAAATATAAGATTCATAGTTTTTATTTTCTCAAGTTCCTTTCTTAGACTTACTACTTCACATTCTAACTTCTCATTATGCTTTTCCTTTTATATGAGTTGATGCTTCAATGTATCTATGGCTACTTTGCTTTCTTCCAGGAAAATTTTAAGTTAAGTAATTTCCTCAAAGAAATCTTTTTCCTCTAAAGCATCCACAAATTTATCATTAGACTCATTAATATTTTTCTCAAAAGCCATGAGTAATTTAAGATCTTGATCAGATTCTCCTTCTTCACTATTTGACAATCCATCACTATCTTCATGAGTATAATAACTTCTTATATTGTAAAACTGTCTCTTATTACCTTTTCAGTATCCTTCCCTTTGTCATGGTTGTCTTTATGAGGACATTTAGTAGCGTAATGACCAATTCTACCACAAGAAAAACATTTGAAGGGAGCTTACCTCTGAACCTTCCGGTGCCCAGTTGAAGTTTCTTTAGAAAGTTCACCTCATATTCTTCTGATATATATCCCGATTCCTTATGTCCTTCCTTTTTTTTCTTTTTGCAGATGCTTTAAATGTGACTTCTCTGGCTTTTGAGGGACCTCCTTTCCTCATTTCAAAAGCAGTCAGGATCCCGTGAAGTTAAACAAAAGTAAGAGTCTTCAGATCCTGCTTCTCTTCAATGGCATAAACTTTTGACTCAAATTTAGGAGTTAGATATCTTCATATTTTCTCTACTAAATTGGTGTCCTTTATTTCTTCACCCAGACTTTTCATGCGATTTACAATCTCATCTATACATAGAAAGAAACTAGCAATACTTTCATCATTATGCATTCTCAGAGTTTCATATTGAATTCTAAGAGTTTGGAGTGTAGCACTTTTTACTTTGGTATCGCCTTCATAGCTTTGAATGATTTTGTCCCATATTTCTTTTGTTGTGTTTAACTGCATAACTTTGATAAATTCTGATTCTGTCAGACTTCCCAATAATGCATTGACAACTTTGGCGTTGATTTCATATGTCTTCTTTTCTGCTGCATCTGTGGGAAATGTGGCTGGATATTGGTAACCTCCTTCCACAATTGCCCAAACATCTGCTCCAAGGGACTGAAGATAGGATATGGTTCTTGTCTTCCAATATATTAAATTATTTCCATTGAAGAGTGGTGGTCTAATAGATGTCATTTCACCCTGATTGCTCATATTGGGAGATCTTCCTTCAAGCGATCAAGATTCTTTTGAAGGACTTGCTCTGATACCAATTGTTGGGAAAAATAATGAGGGGGGGTGAATTAGTATTTTAAAAAAATCACAATAATAATTTTCTTTTCTGAAATATGTACGCGACTTTACTGAACCTAACTCGCGTATGCACACGACTGTTGTAAAATAAACTAGCGTATGCCTAGTAAACTTGTGAAACAACTAGTTCTTTGTCTGTTAAACTTAAACTAGAATGTAAGAGATTTATCAGGTATTTGATAAGAAGTAAGCAGGTGTAGTAAGAATAGAATGAATTATCACACATAAGAAACACACGTGAACACCAGGATTTAAGGTGGAAACCCAATGTGGGAGAAATCCACTTTTGCTGTCATCTCAATCTTCAAACTTATTAATATAAAAAAATTCTTACATTCTTGTACTGGTGCAGACTCATGCCAATACGTAGGCACCCACCTACTGAAGGCTACAACCTTCACACATTCTCCAGCTCCTGCTATAAGGGAGCTCCAACCCCCTGATCTGATTACCAACTACTATTGGCATGAAGTTTGACTTCCTCACTGAGGGGTCCAACCCTTAGCAACCTTCGTGGACCACGTTTCATAAATTTTCACACTAGATCCACCTGATTTAAAACATCACAAATTGTAGATCAACTAAAGCAAACACCAACTTAATTCAAACATAACAGTGAGATCACTGTAACCATAACAAAAAATTGAACTTAGAATACTGCATCAACACACAAAATCAACTGCAACCTTGATCATTTATATGCCAACACGTATACACTACTTCATTTAAGGCAACCCACGTGTATACACACTTTTCTGTAGAGAACCTGCGTACAAATATCAATATACTAGAAACTTGTAATTCTGAATCAGACACAGAGTTGACCAGAGTTATTCTAAAATATTCTGTTAGCTTATAGAACCCTCATATAGTCAGCACATCAATAATATTTTCAACCAATCAACATGTAACCAAATTCAACTTCATCATTCAATCCATTCTACTTCAAACATTATCACTTAACCTAGATCAACATGAGGACATTGGTGATAGACAACTGAGATATAGCAACACTAATCAGGTTGATCAATCATTTTTGAACATAGACCCTTCCTTTACATACATAACTTAACCAAGACCAACATGCGTATAGATCTGCAAATTTTGACCTAAAATTGCGCAACTCTTCAGAACTTTAGAAAGACTCATATCATAATATTCAAAGATAAAAACATGCATCAATACTTAGATCTAGTCAATCTATGAGAAGATCATACAATGGAAAGTCATTTCAGGTCTCATGATCCTGATCCATCATTGTATTTAGTAGTGCATAATTATTTCAGATCTATGTATCAACTATGGCCCTTACAATGCAAATATACTTCAGATTAAACTATTCATCAAAAACCCTTTCACATGCACACTTAGAAGTTTGATCTTCACCTCCTTATATAGTTAGAGCCTTAGCCAATACCATGGGTGAAAACTACACTAGTGCCAGTGGTAATCTTGGATGGGATCAAGTAACCGTTATTGCGCTCATTATTGTGGGCTAATACCATGGTAAGGACCCTTGGTACTCTTAAATTAGCACACCAACATGTACTTGACTTTTCTTCTTTGTACCTACGCGTATACATGACTTGGCTTTGACGAACCCGGGTATAGATCTTCAAATATTCACCTTTATCAAACTTCTGATTCTAATATGTAAACCTTTGTCCCATCATTTTGTTATTTTGTTCCATCACTCTGTCACTTCTAAACCGACCTATGGATTCATCTAGTTACCATATACTTGTTCCATTACAAGTGAGTTACCATCAAGGACAACACATGCATCATAATGCCAACAGAGACATACTTTTATAAGTGGTCTTGTTAAAGTTTTGCTTCAATCATGGATTTTTTTTTTCCAAGTTTGCATTTTATTTCTTCATTTAAATTATTTGTAAGGTTTGATTTCACTTTTGATTAAAATGGATTTTGTGATATTTCCAAAATTAGTGTGCAAGATTTTTTCTTACCCAATATCAGCTACATGGGAAAATATTTACTCTATCTTCCTAATAGGATTCCATTTATCCAAAGGTCATTTTTATCATGTTTTCACTTTTCTTGTACATTAATAATCATCTATGGGAAACATTAGGATTTGATTCAAGTAGTATGAGTTAATCCTTTATAAAGGAACAAATTGTCTATAGTATTTTCTTTGAATCCCTCCTATTACCCTCCATATTTAAAATCATCTACTTGGGTAGATGAAGAAAAACTAGTGGGGTCAAACTTAATTGTCACATCTATTCCTTTAAATAAAAGCCTCTTATACCACCCCGCTCTCTTCACCCAATTACTAAAAGAAATTCTCCAAACATGTCAATCAAAAGGGTGACATAAGATTTTTGAAAACACTTATGTGTGATAAATGTATGCAAAATTGTCAGGGTACTGAACAAGCTCACTGGTAGTAAGTCAATGCATACATGGTATCAAGAAAACTTTGTCGGGGTAATGAACATGGATGCTGGAAACGAAGCGATGTTTGGAAAAAGAGGTAATTTCATTTCTAATAGATGCTTACTAATATTTAAAATCCTCCTAGCTATATTTACTATCCAATATTAAAGAGAAAATTTGGAAATAAAAGTTATTCCTTACATTTGGATTCGTTGTTTTAGATTGGGAATTCAGGTACTTTTATTTTTATGAGCTTATCTACTTTCCTTCAATTGAGCATGCTAAGTTGATATGGGAGGCACATTATAGTCATGTGGCAAGACAATTTGGTTTGGAGAAGACAATAGTAGTACTTCAAAATTATTTGTACTAGCCAATGCTTCGACAGGATGTCCAACAATATATCAGATCGTGAATTTCTTATACCATTGCGAAACCAAACATCAAGAAGTAAGAGTTGTACACTCCTCTATCTAACCCAGACAAGCCCTAGGAGTTAATATCCATGGATTACATGTCAATTTTCCATCCACTAGTCATGGTACTGATTGTATGTTTGTTGTTGTTGATTAGTTCTCCAAGATGGCTATTTTGGCACCATGAAAGAAGAGTATCATAACTAAAGCCACTACTAAACTCTTCTTTGAGTATGTTTGGGTTTATTTTGGGCTACCTCAGACCATTATATTAGATAGGTACAACTAGTTCCTCAACACCCTTTGGTCTAGCATATGGTCTCTCATGAATACTGTTGGTTGCTAAATTTGCCTACTTTTTACCCGCGTTTTTATTCCTTTCCTTCAATTATTTCATGTCTTTGCAAAGGATAATTTGTATATCGAGCAACAAAGGTATATCTATTCATCATGCCTTTATGAAATATCAATCAATGAAGTTTATTCATAGGGGAGCGTTGCTTATGTGACTTGCTAACTCAATTTTCTTTGCAGATTCAAAAGGATGATGATCAGCAGGCTACAATTCAGTGTATGGTTATCTATGAGTTGGCAACGCTAATCTCAGGATGCTGGCTGTAATGATGTTCAACCGATGAAAGCCTATTGGACCAATGCATTTTCTATCTTTTTATTTTGTTTCTGCCTCAATGATCGTTGCATATTTGTAGGTAGACAACTGTCGTAATCTTTGGAAATCGTTGATACTATTCTTGTAATATTTAAATGTACAAGTAAGGTTATATGAGTTAAAAAAGAGGGCCAGAGAGCTAGAGAGAGAGATACATGCGAGTTCTGAATGTAACAACAAACTTCTGTATTTTCCTTTTTTATTAATTCAATCTTGATCTTCTGAAATATTAACTAGTCTTTGATCTTCGCCACAACCCTGATCAGAGAGTTGGGCCCACTCTCCTGATCAGGTGTTGTTGGATTAGTGTTGTGTGTAGATTTATTTCTGTCATGATTATTTCTTTATCCCTGTAATGGTTCATTAAGTTTGTGTTGTTGTGAATCTTAATTTGTTGTTACTGATACACATTGCTATATTGTTAATTAAATTCTCGATGCTAGGTAGGGAAATTGTGGTCTGCATATACTTTTCATAGTATCCTTGAAACAATCAGACGAGCTCCGAGTTGACAATTAATGTGGAAAAGGGTGAATTTATAATTCTTATATGAACACCAACATTTTGGCACCGTTGTCGGGGAGGCTATCAAAGCGTGAAAGTATGACCAATAATGACCATAGGACCACTCTCTCATCGTGGGAAGGGAAGTTTTTGTTACCCTGTTCTAGGTCTTGAGCATTAGATTGCTTTGATTGTTTCAATTTCTTTTTTTATTGATTATAGGAACCGTTCTCTCGTCCTGGGAACAATTTTTTTTTACCCTGTTTCAGGTCTCGAGCTTAGATTTTGTGGTTGGTTTGTTTCTCTTTCATTTTTCATTTTTTATTTAGGGGCCACTCTCTTATCCTAGGAAGGGAAGTCTCCACCCTGTTGAAGGTATTGAGCCTTAGATTTGTTTAAATGTTTTTCTTTTGCTTCTTGACTGCATGAATAGAGATCCAAATAAAAGGGGTGGAGGAAGACCCCCAAGGAAAGGGAGGAAATATTTAGGCAGAGTTACATATATCCAAGAAATCATTTCAAGAGTTGAGTCAGGGGCATCGTCACGAGTTGTTGTTAGGGTCAGATCTCATAGGAGATCTGATACGAGAACTAGAGGGCAGTTAGTTTCACAACCAAACCTTCCCCAATAACAAAAGTAGAATTCGCGGAAGAATAAATAGGAAACATAGGATTAGAGGAATTGAGAATTTCAAGTTTAGAAGATGAAGATGAAGAATTTAGGGAATTCACTCCACCATTTGATTGAGGAAGTGCTATTAGACAATCACAACCCCTCATTATAGAACAACTAGAACCTATTGCGATTCCAAGTGAATATTGGAAGATATTAATGGCTCATCCAACTTCCATGCTCAAATTACCAATTGGAGATATTATAGGTGATGAACCTATGAAGCCTATTCCTTTGAAAACATTACCTAATTTCCATGGTCTCTCTTCTGAAGATCTGGACACATTCCTCTTTGAATTCGACGTTGTCTATCAGGGATATAATTATATTTCTGATGCTCAGAAATTGAAGATATTTCCTGCTACTTCGAATGGAACAACTTTGAGATGGTTTATGAGTTTAGGGATGTTGTGGCCACAACCACCACCCTATTAAAAATTTTCCCTAGTGGCAATTTTGAAAGGGTCCCCTAGAAGTCTGATCTTTCATCTCTCCGAATGATATGTTTCATCCCAATGATTTTAACTCTATGAAGAGCCAAATCTTCCACTCACAAATGGTTAGAGCCCCTTAACAAATCCCTCACATACAATCTCATTTAAGCCCTTCATTCCTATGCTCATGGGGATTTGTTTAACTCACCAAACCCCCATCGCATCATTATTCTCGTCATGGCCTTTTATAGTGGAAATGCTCAAAGCATGCATATATCCTCCCTTTTCACTTATCGCATATAACCTTGACACATAATGCATACCATAAGGCATCGGACCCGATGACACTCTTAACCATACTTCATATATATGTCGGGTCCAAAGCCCGTCGCATATCGCAATCGACCAAGATCCAAGGTTTATATATATATATATATAATATAATTATATATATATATATTAATATATATATATATAATATATATGGCGTGCCACTAGCCTCTGGACTCAACGGCATAATTAATCGCATTGTATACATTATCGGGTCCGGCTCCCCATCGCATATCACATATCAGCGGAGCCCATGCCCTATACACAATGTGCGCGATGATATGGTGGACCCTCCAAGCTTATCAAATATGATATATATATTTTTGGGTCCGAAGCCCCGTTGCATATCGTAATCGGTGAAGTCCCAGACTTGTGCATATTGCAACATACGATATTCCGAAACCGACAATATTTATAGGCCTCGATACATAAAATTTGAGGTCTGGCCTGAGTGATTGGAGCAGGATTTTCTTTGTTTTTCTGTGTTTTCAAAAATTCTCAATATAACAAAGGGAGCGGGTTTTTAGTGTAAAAGGTGGGCCTGTGGAGTCCTGATAGTGTAATCACACATCAGGGAAGTGGAAGGCATGGGTATTGCGACTCGTGGAGGGGCCGATACCCGATTGTGATTAAAAGAAGCCCTCAAAAACCGTGCCAAGCCTATGGATTGAGCAGGAAATTGTGTGTTGCTTGTGTTTTATGTGTAAATCCTTTTCACACTTGTTCCCGTAGTTTTATAAAAGTTAATGAAGGCAACATTTATGTTTTGTTTGAACATTTTTGTTATATTGTTCACAATCATGAAGCTAATGATAACTATCTCTACAAGCGAGAAATAAAGGATGCAGGAGTGGATTCAAAGAGTCATGTATGCAAAAGCATTGTACTTAAAGTTCTGGCCTCAAGCGTTCCAGGTCGGAACCCCATGCGTTGCCTGTACATTTTGAAAGAAAAACTGTCCAGGTTTTCATCATGAGAAGGCAATGCATAGTCACCCGAATTACCAACATCTGTTCAATTCCTCAGGAAATGAATCACTCCAACAGATATGAATTCTACGTGTCATCGGTTACGCTGACGATCCTATCCCTGTATACACAATTTGCATATCGAAAACAGTGGGAAAGATGAAGAGGCAGGGTAGACCTAGAGTCAAGGGCTTTTGCATAAGTATTACCTCAGAAGAGGAGAAGAGGCTTTTTGTTTGGATAAGAATAGTTTTTGATTTATTGTGAATAAGAAGGATTGTTTGGTCGAAGAAGGAGCCTGTAGTTTCTGATTATTTTGCCTTGCTTTTATGTGTTTTGAAGCAGAGTGTTTCCGCTGGCATAAATATAAATGTGATTTATGTTTGTGCATATTGATGGCATATTGTCATGATTAGTCTTTTTTATTTGAATTTGATTCAATTGCTTGGTTAACTTGTGAGTGATCACTGATTCAAAACCATATTAAACACTAGTTGTAGGTTTATTTATGTAGAAAGGAATGTGTATTCTTGTATGAGTAATCTGATTACAATAAAATCTAATACAACCTTGTTCATCTATGAACTTAGTAATTGATTCTTTGGACTTGGAATTTATTTTATGGTGTTTAATCTCTTTTATTATGCTCCTGCAGGATAGACTAGAATAGTTAAGTTTAGCTTAGGAAAGTAGAAGTAGTGTAGATATGATTTAATACATAGAGGTTAGATGTTTTGTTTTGTTGATTTAATTGAAGTCTTCCTCCTGGAAGCAATCTATCAACACATTTAACAGTTTACGGGGTCCTTTAAAACCCGTTGGAACTAGCCATTCCAAACGAAAGTAGGCCTATTTGGGGATTGCAGTCGGGCTAGTTCCCCTTGTTGGTATAGCGAACATTCACCATGTCAACAAATTGGCGCTAGAAGGAGGGCTTGAACCACCATCCAAAACTTTTCAAAATTTCATCTATAAGTGCCACGCATGGATTCAAAAGGATTAATGTATGGATCTTAGAGGCCGAAAAGACCACTCCACCCATTTGAAAGAGCCTCATTTCGAAGAAACAGAGACCTATATAAGTCTTGTTTCCAGGTCACCCAAGGAAGAGAGACTGTGGGAGTACCTTGTCACTCAGGAACAACTAGTTAGAAGACTTACTCAGGCTTACGCTCGTTCCCTATCATAGCTCCCTATCTTTCAGTATTTACCTCCGATATCAAAAAGAAAGCCAAGGGTCTATCACATAAATGAAGAGACATCTGTAGCCCCTTCTCTTGAAGATATTGTGCTTGATTCTTTGCAAAGTATTGACTCTCCTTGGGAAGAAATTCCTAAGGATTCCCCTTATGAAGGCAATCCTTGGCCTAATTTGTAAAATCCTAATGAAGAAATCCTCAACCAGAACCTCCCTATCCATAATATGGCTAACGTTCCTCCTCCTGGTGGGAATCAACCTCCACCTCCTCCAGGAGCACTCCCTCCTTGGCTTGCATAGGATGTCATAGCAGTACCTGGATAGTAGCATCCCTTACCCAAAAATGCAGAAAAGGTATTGCCTAAATTCGACCCTAAGTGGGGAAACACCATTGAAAACCATATCAATTCATTCTTCTTGGTTGTACGCATGCTGGGGGTAGCTGATGAAGATATAGTCTGTCACCTATTCCCTTTTACCCTGACTGATGTAGCTTCCAAATGGTACTTTAGCTTGAGAATCGGATCAATCACCTCGTGGCCTGCCTTTCAACAGGCCTTTTTAGACAAGTATGACGATGACAAAACCCCTGCTGCCTTAGTCCTGGAACTATCCCTTTTGAAAATGGAAACTAAAGAAAAGGTTAAGGATTTTAATATCCGGTTCAACACCTTATTCAACAGAATCCCGGCCACCACCAGACCTATAGAAGAGGTGCTTATGGAATTCTACATCACTGCTCTCCCTGTCCCTATTGTGATGTGGGTCAAAAGGAGTAATGTGCAAACCTTACAAGTTACTATCGATGAAGTAGTGAAAGTCGAGAATGAAATGCTCAGTCTCACAGCATGCCACCCTACAACTGAAGAAAAGAAAGCCTCTCAAGCATCCAAGAAGAATAATGGGAGTGATAACAAAACCAAAGAAAAGGACACCATGGATGTGGAAGGTTTGCATCGAATAATTAAGAAACTAACAAACACAGTCATCAATATGAAAAGGAATCATGGAGAGAATACTAGTGGTAATGGAGGAGACTATAACAACAGAAAGGCCTTCAAGCCTTTCTATCATACAAAAACAGAAGGAGGTCATGGTCAACTTGCACTGCCTGCTCCACCCAATGAAGGGAATTTAAATATGGAAGAGCTGGATCTTACTGGGTCACTCCTTAATAAAGAAGAACCTATAGTGAACCTGGAAACCAGAACAAGAAAATGAGGAAGAATATCAAGTAGAAGAGCCTTTGGAGGAAGAATCCCAAGTCAACGTACTGTGGGATTTCTATACAAATTAGAACGATGATGACTAAGGAGAAAATATGGCAGAAATCCACACTAATGAAATCCACACACGAAGCAAAGGGCCACTTGCAGGTGTGATGAAGCCTATAGATCAGACCAAGAAAGATGTCCACCCTATGAAGACACCTTCTCCCAAAGTTCCTGTTGAGAAGAGTAGACTTGGTGGTCAATCCAAGAATACCTCTGTTGCATACCATCCAGAAAAAGAAAATGCATCTCCCACTGCAACAAAGGCTACTCAAGATGGTAAAATCCCACCTAAGAATGGAAAAATAGGTATGTTTACTCAGCCCTACCCTATTTATAACGTTGATTACAATATTGTGGATGATCTTAAGAAATATAGGGCTAATATCACATACTTTGATTTGCCGAAATTAACACAGCAAAGAGATTTTCTCTTGAAAGCTATGAATGAGAGAAACTCCAAAACTCCCACCATCCCAAGCAACCAAACCAAGAAGTCAGTATCTAGACCTGCCAACACCTCCATTGCAGCCCAAATCCTGTCAGCTATGGAAGCCACTCTATCCAAAATGAAACAAAACCCCCAAGATGTCAGTGCAGCCATGATAAGGAGAAAGTCAAAATCCATGACCCCACCTTTCCTTATCACATTTGAAATCCTCAACATGAACGTACACAATTGCTTGGTAGATTCCGGTGCCTTTTTCACTGTGATGCCTTATGTTGTTGCCAAAAGACTGCATGTTATACCTGAGAAAACTAGGACTTGAATTATGCAATTATATAGGACAAATGTGAAAGTGATTGGGGAACTGAAATATGTGTTGATTCAGATGGCTGCTAAACCACAATACACACAATTTATTGATATAGTGGTAGTCGATATACCTGAGACCTATGGAATGCTGCTTAGTAGGGATTGGTCAGCAAAACTCAATGGATATTTCTCAACTGATTGGTCCCACCTCTTGCTGCCTCAGAAGGGAAAAGGTGAGATGCTGAGAGTTGATCGTGAAAGATACATTAAGTATGTGGTAATGGAACTAAATTCTCCCATTGAACCTGTAATGTTTACCATCTCCATCCTTGGGAACTATAGTTTCAATTTTTATGCTACAAAAACCTGTTTTGGAGAATTCATGCAGAAATAGTTGAAGAAACTTTGACATACACACAATTGGAAATTCCCTCCCATAATCCAATTGATGAACTATCCTGTATTATAGTAGATGATAGGACTAATTTCTTAGATAGTAGTTCAATTGATGTAACATTAGATTCCATATTCTGGACACTCTATTTTGATGGCTCTAACTACCTTGAAGGTGTAGGTGTTGGAAGTATTCTCATTGACCCACAAGGGAACCAACATTTGATGGCCAGTCGGTTGGAGTTTGCATGCACCAA
This sequence comes from Pinus taeda, assembly GCA_000404065.3. Lineage (NCBI taxonomy): Eukaryota > Viridiplantae > Streptophyta > Pinopsida > Pinales > Pinaceae > Pinus > Pinus taeda. The sequence goes on from APFE031374790.1 coordinate 177,928, forward strand.
CAACACAACAGAATATGAAGGCCTGCTACAAGGCCTGAAGAAAGCCATTGATATGAATGTGAAAAATCTTAAAGTTTTTGGTGACTCACAGATAATCGTAGATCAGGTAAGGAAAAGGATACATTGCAATTCACCACACCTACTAAGGTACCAGCATGAGGTATGGCACTTAATTGACAGTTTTGATTATTTTAATATCACATACATACCTCGAGGGAAAAACCAAGATGCTGATCTGATTGCTAATATGGTTGCTAAACTTTTGCCTGATTTTAGATTGAAGAAAAATAAATGTTCTGTTGAATTGATTTTGAGACCATCTTTCCCTGATAACATCTCGAATTGGCAGGTGTTAAAATATGATGAGCAAATCCTTGAGTTCTTGCACCGTGAGAAGACATTCAAGAATGCAGTCATTGATGAAAAGGAGCATGACAAGCTTATGAATGAGAGGGAAGACGAGGAAGAGGATCAACCCAATGTGATTCCAAAATCAGTTGTTAAGATGGAGAACTTGTATGACTTGCATGATAAATTCAAGAAACCGACTAACTGCAAAACACATAGCTCATCCATGAAGTATGAAATGGTCAACCATGGGACCAAAGAAGACCCAAAAAATGTCAATCTGGGCGTTGGGTGCTCTCCGCAAGAAAAGGCTGCATTTGTCAAGCTATTTAAAGAATACAAGGATGTCTTTGCATGGACATACAAAGACCTAAAGACCTTTGATACCAGTGTTTTGCAGCATGTGATCCCTTTGGAAAAGGAGGCCAAGCCATACCAACAAAAGTTGTGTAAGATGCATCCAAGCCTAGAACCATTGGTGAAGAAAGAACTAAATAAGATGCTGGATGCTAAAATCATCTTCCCGGTCACACCCGCTGGGTAGCCAATCTCGTGCTAGTAAGAAAGAAAAATGGAGACATCAGGCTGTGTATTGATTTCAGAAACCTGAACAAAGCATCTCAAAAGGATAACTATTTGTCCTTTCCATAGAACACATCCTTCAGTGTGTTTCTAGGTCTGAAATGTTGCCCCTATTAGACATGTTTTCAGGATATAATCAAGTATTGGTATCTCATGGGGATCAGCTTAAGACAACCTTCAACACCAAATGGGGCACTTACACATATCGTAAAATTCCTTTTGGGCTCATCAACGTGGATGCCACATTCCAGAGAGCTATGGACATAGATTTCTGAGGGTTGATGAACAGATCAATAGTGGTTTACATGGATGATATCACTGTGTATTCATATCACAGAAGGGATCATATTTATCACCTGAGACAGATTTTCGAAAGATGCCGAAGGTATGGAATTTCATTGAATCCCAAGAAGAGCATCTTTGCAGTCATAGAGGGGAAATTACTGGGTCATATCCTCTGTAAAGAAGGGATTTTTATTGATCCTAAAAGAATACAAACCATCATGAGAATACAACCCCTTGCCAATAATAAAGCCATGCAATCTTTCTTTAGGAGGATTAATTTCATTTGAAAATTTGTCTCAGGCTTCGTAGAAATAGTGCACCCCATGCAGCTGATGATGAAGAAAGAAGTTTTGTATAAGTGGAGCGGTGAAGCTAAGGAAGTATTTCGACGAATCAAGGAAGCCATCGCTGAAGCTCCTGCATTTTTTAGTCCCGATTTCGGTAAGCTGTTCTTCTTGTACACTTTTGCTTCTGATGTCTCATATGCGGCAATACTCACTCAGAGAAACAACAAAGGCAACGAAGTCCCTATTGCTTATATGAGCTCTAATCTCCAAGGGGCAGAACTCAACTACCCTGATGTGGAGAAATAGGGCTATACAGTTTTCAAGGCTGTAAAACATTTCTGCCCTTATTTACTAAAGGCCAAGACCAAAGTCATCGTTCCCCATCCTGCTATAAGAGCCCTCTTCATGCAAAAAGAAATGGGTGAACGAAGAGGGAACTGGATAACCACCCTTCAAGAGTTCAACCTAGAGATAAAGCCATAATAGATAGTTTGAGGGCAGGGACTTTGTAGGTTAGCGGCAGAAGCTTTGGCGGACAAAAAAGGGGCATCCGAAGAATCGGGAACACTAGGCATGCAATATGCACAAATGGAACTCGGGGAGGAGCCCTTATGGAGTAACAAATCACTGATAAAAAAGTGATGATGTATGAGTGAGAAGCATCATAAGCCTTTATGGACCCTGAGTCATGGTACTACGACATACACTTCTGTCTAGTGCGGGGATCGTGTCCTGAACACATAGATGCATCACAGAGGAGAGCACTCAGATTGAAATCCAATCTGTATCATTTGGCCAACAACGTCTTATACAAAAAAATCATGATGGAATCTCACTAAGATGTTTGGAGAAGGATGATGCCATCCATGTGTTGAAAGAAATGCACGACGAACCAACAGGTGGTCACTATGGTGGAGAGACCACTGCTCACAAATATTAAGAGCTAGATATTATTGGCCCATAGTGTTCAGAGACTCGCATGCCTATGCTTGCAAATGCAAGGTGTGCCAAACCACTGTAGGACGAGAAAGAAAGCCTATTGTTCCCCTCAGGCCTGTTATGATTTATTGACCGTTCCAACAATGGGGCCTATACATCATAGGCGAGATCACTCAAAAATATTCACAATGCATAAGTATATACTCACAATGACTGATTACTTCACCAGATGGACTGAAGACATCCCGCTCCAAAAGGTGAACGAAGATGAGGTAATATCATTCATTCATAAATTCATTATCAACAGGTATGGCATCCCTGACGCCCTCATATTTGATAACGCTTCCTACTTTTCGTCTCTGAAACTGACTGAGTTTGCTGTTGATAAATCAATCCACATAAAGTATGCAACAAAATATTACCCCGAGGGAAACAGAGTTGTAGAGTCTTCAAATAAAAAACTTATCCGCATAATCCACAAGTCAGTCGCTGACAACTAGAGGAACTGGCACAACGCCCTAACGAATGCCCTTTGGGCCGATAGAGTCACCCCTAAAGTGGCCTTAGGAAACTCTCCATACTTCCTCATCTATTGACAGGAAGCCATATTGCCTCCAAATGTTACCCTTCCCTCCTTACAGCTCTCCCAAGCTTCAAGAGGAACCCCTTCAACCTTGCTTCAAGAAAGGATCAACCAACTGATGAGGCTGGAGGAATTAAGAGACATAGCCAGAATTAATTTCAAAAATCACCAAATGATTGTAAAAAAATGGTTTGATCATCATCTGGCAGGAGATAAAGATTTCCAAGTAGGGGAGCTAGTCCTGAAATGGGACAAGCTGAGTGAGCCAAAGGGTAAACACAAAAAATTCCAACACCTATGGCTGGGTCCATTCCAAGTTGCTAAAAAAATTGGTCAAGGGACTTACATGTTGAAAATGTTACAGGGAGAGACTGAAAATCTCCCTATTAATGGCCAGCATATGAAGAGATACTTCTAGTAGCCATCGCATGGTGGTTACCTCCTGAGTAGGTTAGAGTTCATTTCATTTTGTTGTTAGCTAAGTTGTATTTCTGCCTTTTCCTTTTGTTTTCTGTAAAGTCTATTTTCCTGCTTTTTGAATCACAATCCTTCAGCGAGCTGATTTTGGTCCTCTAGTCTTGTTCTACCTTTTAGATTTTTCCTCATTCACCACATTCAGCCTTTCCCTCTCTCATTAACCCGCTGATGATTCTGTTGTTTCTAAACCCATCATTACCTTGCAAATCAAGAAAATTTTCAATTAACCCATGAGAACTTGAAAATTAGTTGTGGAGTTTAAACTAAAGCCACTCGTTGACATCTGTTGAGAGCTGGGTAAGATATGTTGATAACCTGGATATCTGGAGCATGCAGGGGCAACTTTATAAAGCAAAAAATGTGTAACTACAACTGGACTGGCATGGAGGAATGCTGCATTTTTAATAAATCCCGCTCAGACCTAGCCTATACTTGCCTGTAAAGTTTGCAGTTATTCTCCATTGGTCCCATACACCACACTAAATTATCCAATACCTGTTATCTACAAGTAAACCTCCTTTCATGGGCTAAGCTCACTGTCATATACCCTATGGCAAATCCAATTATGCTTTAGTCCTTGTGCCTGAAACTGGAAGGACTTATTTAAGAGAAAATGAAATGTCAAGTCCTTGTGCCAATATGGAAGGACAAGTTGCTTAGGAAGATGGTTAGAGTAAGGAATGTTGCTGAGCTCAGAGTACCGGTTGACACAGCAAGCCAAACCTTGCTTAAGTGGTTTAAAAATATGACATGATCCATGATTGCGCCCCATTCGATCATATGAAAATACAGCACTGAAATTCCTATACAAAGTGCAGATAAATATATCTACATAAAGAGCTGAGGTACACACCTAAAACAGGTATTTGCAGACCAATGATGGCCTTAAAAGGATTTTGAAAGTTGGAAACAAGTAAAGGAAGGTCAATAAATCCCATAATACTACCATTGGAGAATGCCTATCAAAACTCTATCAGTCAATAGAAGCTATTCGTATTTATCCCACCTGAAGCAATTAATGTTAAAGTGGAACCCATGCCATGTCCATCTGTGCAGTTTGCATTTCAAGTTTATCTTAATACCCTGATGAGTTATGGATCCAAGGTTTATTTGGAAACAGAGATAACTGGTTCACCCAGCAGTTCGCCATTTGTTGTGGCCACAACCACCACCCTATTAAAAACTTACCCTGGTGGAAATTTTGAATGGGTCCCCTAGAAGTTTGATCTTTCATCTCTCCAAATGATATGTTTCATCCTAGTGATTTTAACTCTATGAAGAGCCAAATCTTCCACTCACAAATGGTTAGAGCCCCTTAAAAAATCCCTCACATACAACCTTCTTTAAGCCCTTCATTCCTATGCTCATCAAGATTTGTTAAACTCATAAAACCCCCATCGCATCATTATTCCCGTCATGGCCTTTTATAGCGAAAATGCTCAAAACATTCATATATCCTCCCTTTTCGCTTATCGCATACAAACTTGACACATAACACATACCATAAGGCATTGGACCGGATGACACTATTAACCATACTTCATATATATGTTGGGTCCGAAGCCCCGTCGCATAACGCAATTGGCCAAGGTCCAAGGTTTATATATATAGGTGTGCCACTGGCCTCTTAGACTCGACGACATTATTAACCGTGATTGTATAACATTTATCGGGTCCGGCTCCCCATTTCATATCGCATATCGGCGGAGCCCAGGCCTTATACACAATGTGCATGGCAATATGTCTGACCCGCCGAGCTTATCAAATATGATATATATATTTTCGGGTCTGAAGCCCCGTCACATATCACAATCAGCGAAGTCCCAGGCTTGTGCATATTGTGACATGCGATATTCCAGACCCGACGATATTTATAGGCCCCAATACATAAAATTTGAGGTCCGGCCTGAGTGATCAGGGTGGGATTTTCTTTGTTTTCCTATGTTTAAAAAAATTCTTGATATAACAAAGGGAGCGGGTTTTTAGTGTAAAAGGCAGGCCTGTGGAGTCCTAGTAGTGTAATCGTACATCGGGGAAATGGAAGGCATGGGTACTGCGACACACGGAGGGGCTGATACCCGATCGTGATTAAAAGAAGCCCTCAAAAATCATGCCAAGCCTATGGATTGAGCGGGAAATTGTGTGTTTCTTGTGTTTTATGCGTAAATCCTCTTCACACTTGTTCCCATAGTTTTATAAAAGTTAATGAAGGAAGCGTTTATGTTTTGTTTGAAAATTTCTATTATATTGTTCACAATCATGAAGCTAATGATAAGTATCTCTGCAGGCGAGAAATAAAGGAAACAGGAGTGGCTTCGAAGAGTCATGTATGAAAAAGCATTATATTTAAAGGTTTGGTTGTTCCAGGTCAAAACCCCACGCATTACCTATACATTCCGAAAGAAAAATTGTCTCGGTTTTCATCATGGGAAGTGTTAGTGTCGTTATCTTCATCCCTCCATCAGTGATCAAATTCTCTTGTTGCACTGCATGTTAGGTGTCTTACTCGATCCGCTTCATTACATTAGGGTCATGGATCATATTATGGTAGTGGCATACTATATATTTTCCCTCATGTTCTTTACCTGCTGGACCATTTTCATTCATCTAGATCATCTGCGGTCATTTTTTGTCTTTAAATTTGCAAAAGTCATTTTTAGGGTTTTAGGTCTCATTAGGTCTAGGGTTTCGTCAATAAGGTCTTCAAAATGCTCAATAACGGTTAGCAGGTGCACGAGGAGGTCAAATAAAGTTTCAGCAACAATAATTTCCATAATCACATGCTCAGTGATTGATTTTTCCTCAAAACCCTGTTTTGAGGAAAAATAGAGTTTTTATGTTTTCATGTACAAATTTGATGTAATTTCATTTTTTTTCATATGTAATAACTTCAGAGGCAGCCCTGGTCACGTTGCCAAGCTTCTGCAACTCCATCACCTGCAAAGCAAACAAAAAGTCAAAGCATTCAGTACATCAAAGGCAAAAATAAAGCAAACTGCCCAAAAGCAGAGTTTTAAAAGTAAGTCAAAGGCAAACATTAGAAGAATGGGTTTTGTAAATGAAAAATCAAAACTATATGTATATAAACCATTTTTCATGTCTAAAGAGTTCATTTGTATCCAAAGGAGAAAGAGTGAGTAATGGAAAAGTCATATTGAAGCAAAGGAGGCAAAAATCACAGCAAGTTTGATATTTTCATTGGCACGACACACTAGGTTTGGAGCACGGCGCACTCATAGAGCACGGCGCATTGGGCAGTGTTCTGCAATGTAAATTTTAAACGGGCGTGACACATTGAAAGGGCACGACGCACCTATGAGGTGGCGCGGCGCATAGGGATACAAGGCCAATTTCACTCATAACCTCTTCCAAAATTGCAAAATTGCTAAATCCTCACTTGTCTAAGTAAGTTAACATTCCTCCATGACCAATGAATGAGTTTATCTTGGTGCTTATGGTGATTTAATGGGAAAAAATTGAAACCCTACCTCCTTGCATTTCTTGCCAAAAACAGTTGCATAGGGTTTATAAATTGCATTTCTTGCTGCTAATTCCACTCCTAAGCATTTCTCACTCTGTCACTCCTTCATTCCCACATTCCCTCACTTCATTTTCTCCCTCTCTTTACATTCTCATCTACCCACTCCCTAAACCCCATATCCCTAAATTACTAATCCTAAATCCCTAAATCCCACTATCTCAAATCCTAGTTAAAGATTCCCAAACCCTAATTGTTGTCCCAAAGCCTAAATATTATTTGCTAAACCCTTCTATTCCCAAAAAATCTAAAAACAACATTCCCAAAACCCCTCATACACATTCCCTCCATAGTCCCTCATACATTTTTATCTTTGGCAGCAAAAACCTAAAGACACCGTAAAATCTCTTCATACTCCTCTAAGAAAACTCAAACTTTGGCAAACATGGAGTCAGATTCTTCTTATGACAGAGATGGGGAGACAGTCAGTGATTCTTCTAGAGAAATGCATGCACCAAGGAGACCTCACAAGGGTGGTAAACATAACCGAGAGGAGCCTACTTCACTTGCTGAGCTACTGGCTTGTCCTCTTGTTGATGCTTTCAACACCAATATTGTTATCAGTTTTGTGAGATGGTAGAGAAAGTCAAGTACCACCATGAGCTGGCCACATTGTTTGTGCTCCATCTTCATAATGGCCAAGTCACTTTGGCAGGTGTGACATTCACCTTGACACCTGAGACTATTTCTCAAGCAAATGACATTCCAAATGTCGGTGAGCAGTGGAATAAAAGGCAGCTAATAGACAGAAAGCATTATGAGCCTTACATCAAGGCTAGTTTTCAGAGACATATCAGTAGAGTTTTTCCTTTCAAATATCTGCAGGACACATATGCTCCCTTGATGAAACTCATAATTAAATATTTCAGCTGTGAGGACAGATTTTCTCGCCTATATGCCTGCCACATTAGATTGTTGATGCACTTCACTAGGGTGAGAATGATGAATCTCCCCTATTTTATTTGCCAGAACATTGAGAAGATGACCACCTTAGTGCATAGGAAGCCTCCTTAGCAGCAATATAACAACATATATCGTTTTGCACTAGTCAAAATTGTGGTCTTGCATCAACTCGGTTTACGGAACATCTCATGGGAGGATTTCATTTCACATGAGGTCTTTACAGGTCCTCAAGTACCCCCAGCAGTTTTTCATGAGGCAAGAGGGCCTTCACATCAGCAGGAGATTCATGAGACACAAACCACTAGTGTGCCAATGTTTGTCACCTATCAAAAGGGCACTAGAAGGTTGTTTGGAGCAGCAAAATGAGTACTATCTCCAGCCAGGGTGGAAGGGGTCTCGTTTCCTCCATCAGTAGAGCAGGTACAGGATAAGGGAAAGCAACCATTACATGATGAGGGGCCTTCAGAAGGACAAGAGACAAACTTCAATCTTATTCGGGATGATGACACTGATTTGGGCTCACAAAGCTCAAAGCTTAAGGAGATCATTCGGGAGCAGCAAGAGGACATTCATGATTTGTCTCTTAACCTGGAAAGAGCCAAATGGATAATCAAATATCTAGAGCAAAGAAACAAACATCTAGAGGATCAGAAAACCATCATGGAGCTACAAAACATGCGAGAAAACCGGCAAGCTACCAAGAGGAGGAAAATTAAGCTGACACCACTTGAATAAGAAATTGATGTTGATCATGAATCTTGGCTTGAGAGGGAAAATATGCATTTGGAAAAGATTCTAGAGAAGGCCAATAGAGATAAAAGGATGTTAAGGCACATGGCCTACCACTACCTGGCGAGAAACAAGGTGTGCAAAGCAAGAATCAGGATTTTGAAGGCCAAGTTGAAGAAGGCATCGAGGAAGCGAAAAGAGAAAGACAAACTCCAGATCTTGGATGAGGTTTCCTTGGCCCAACACAACACTTAATGAAGGACACTCAGCTCAAATTTCAAGAAATTTGGGACAGTTTTTGCAATTTTGAAATTTTTGGCCTAAAAAACAGGGTTTTCTGCCTGATGCGCCACGCCACTTGGCGCATGCTTTTGCTAGAGACCTCCTTTTGAGGAAAACTCAGCTTTTTTGGATTTTTCATGAAAAAATATGAATTTCCTCACATGGCCAAGAAATTTTGATAGGTTTTGAGCTTCCAAAAAGGTAAAAAACACTTCAAAAATGACCTTTTCGCCCCTTTTTGGACATACAGGAAGTAGTGTTGGGAGAACTTAGTTTTGGAGGGGAAAATGGAGGCCAAATTCAGAAATTCCACTTGTTCTAGAAAGTAGACAGATAGGAATTTCCAACAAGCGAACTTGGAGAAAATTTGGTTCATGGGAATTTCTCCAAAATCATCTGCAAAAAGGTGCTATGCATAGGGAAATCAACGCGACACATAGGATGAAATTTGCTCATTTTGGCCAAAAAACTTTGTTTTTCGCCTAGTTTCCTCACAATTTGACTGTTCTCTTTCTAATAGTCAAACTCATGATGTAATATAATGTGAATTGATGGATTTTGATGTAATTATGCTAAATTTCCACTCATAGATGTAGATTCATCCATGAAAAGGTAGTTTGCAACTGAATGAATCAGTGCCCTAGTTTTTAGAGGCAAGTTGTTCCACTGCCTACTTTTTAGTCTCATTTTAGACATTGTTGGAACAGCTCCTAAACTTATGAGCTCGACCCCTAAAGGCTAGGATGAGTTTTTTATTTCCTATATCTACTAGTTTTTCAGTCATTGGCAAAGGTTGGACTTTTGGGAAAGCTTGGAGCTTTATTGTATACTCATTTCAGCAGTTTGGCAAAGGAATAGACCATGGTTTGCAGCACTTTATGGGATTCTTGCGGCAACATGATTTGGTATTGTGTTTCCTTCTGTAATTGCAAGTTTACATGTGTTCTATGTATGCCATTATCTCTCTATTCATCTTAACTAAATGAAACAGGGATAAAGGTAGAATTCATTGATTTGTAGTGCTCTATCTAGGGTTTTGTTTAGTTATTTATGTTTTCAGCTGTTTGAAGAGGATCCCTGAGAATTTCATGCCCTCTTCAACTCTTCACCAGTATAAAAGCTCTCCATCTCACTCAATTTTAAGTACAAAACCATTTGTCTACCTCGCCCCATAGAGATCTCTGCAAAACTGAGCCTCATTCCCCAGACCCAAATTTGCCTTTCACATTTGAGCCAACAAAACATCATCAAATTCAATCAAACTCTTCTGAAAACATACCTAGCCTAAATAAGTCTTTACATCAATCATCTCAAGCCTCATTGATCATATTTTGCTGAGATTGACAAGGAGAGAGCCCTCTCCCGACCTGGTAGGGCTAGCTACCAGGTTAAGCATGGTTTGATGTTATCCTAGATCCTACCTTTCTCAGCCTGAGGTAGATTTAGGCCCTAATAGGAAGGCAACACACAGTCACCATTTTTACCAACTTCCTCAGGAAATGAATCACTCCAGCAGATATGCTTTCTACATGTCAGTGGTTATGCTGACGATCCTATCCCTGTATACTCGATTTGCATATCGAAAATGATGGGGAAGATGAAGAGGTAGGGTAGACCTAGAGTCAAGGGATTTTGCATAAGTATTACCTCCAAAGAGGAGAAGAGGATTTTTGTTTGGATAAGAACAATTTTTATTTTATTTTGAATAAGGAGGACTGTTTGGTCGAAGAAGGAGCCTGTAGTTTCTGATTATTTTGCCTTGCTTTTATGTGTTTTGAAGCAAAGTGTTGCCGCTGGCATAAATATAAATATGATTTATGTTTGTACATATTGATGGAATACTGTCATGATTAGTCTTGTTTATTTGAATATGATTCAATTGCTTGGTTAACTTGTGAGAGATCATTGATTCAAAACCATATTAAACACCAGTTGTAGGTTTATTTATGCAGAAAGGAATGTGTATTCCTATATGAGTAATCTGATTGCAATCAAATCTAATACATCCTTGTTCATCTATGAACTCAGTAATTGGTTCTTTGGACTTGGAATTTATTTTATGGTGTTTAATCTCTTTTATTATGCTCCTGTAGGATAGACTAGAATAATTAAGTTTAGCATAGGAAAGTAGAAGTAGTGTAGATAAGATTTAATACATAGAGGTTAGCTATTTTGTTTTGTTGATTTAATTGAAGTCATTCCTCCCGGAAGAAATCTATCAACGCATTTAACAGTTTACGAGGCCCTTTAAAACCCGTTGGAACTAGCCATTCCAAATGAAAGTAGGCCTAATCGGGGCTTGCAATCGAGCTAGTTCCCCTTTGTTGGTATAGCAAACATTCACCATGTCAACAAGGGGGAAAATCTATTACAACATGGGATGACATGAAGATAGTTTTCCTTGAAAAATATCAGGAGTGCTGCAAATCTCGAGATATTAAAGAGGAAATATTTAATATTGTGCAGAAAGAATATGAAAATGTGGAGGACTTTGTGGAACACTTTAAATACAATCTGCAAATTGTTATGGGAAAATTTAGTGTCTTTTTGAACGACTAACCCCTAGACTTAGTAGCACGTCTAGAACAATAGTTAAAGTAATTCCATTGCTTTCCTATAGCTAACAGATAAAAGAAAGAGGAGCAAAAGTACCAACCTGTATCTCTTGCTCGATCCCTATTCCCTTTGACCACTTTCGCTGCTCCCTTCCATACTTAACTCACTTGAAAGGTACTTGCACATAAGTCGAGACAGAAAACCATCAAAGCATACATATCGATCTGTTAATTAAACACATTATAGAATAAAAAATACAATGTACATTTCATAACACATGAACAGGAAAAAGCGTAGAACTCTTTATTCATAGAAAGGAAGATCACAACCCATGTAAATGCATGTCTAATTTAGTGTCATCCTCCCAGCTTCAAACCATTCTCTCCTCATAGAAATAAAAATTTGACATGATAACATTAATCTCTCTACTAATCTCTTCAAATAAGCATTTCCTTAGCTTAAGAAGTTTCAACCTTAGACCAGCCTTGAATGCTTGGTCCTTTTATAGTTGAAAAGAGGAGGTTAGGCCATTAATGGCCCTCATGAATGCTTTACCATATTTCGGAAGTGGTTCCATGGAGGAAGGGATAATGGATTAAGGTTCATTCGTCTCCTTCCTCATCTAAAAGCGAGCCCAATCCTTCTAGAAACCTTTAGAAGCATCCATTGGATGAGGAATCCAATGGATTCATTTGAAAAATTCAAAGGATCTCGCTCATCGCTGGTGATACAAAGGCCAGGTACTATGCATAGCACCCAGACAGTGTAGTGCCTGCCATTCATTGCATCCAGATAGAAGGCCACCTACGATGATCTCCTTAGGGACATTTTTTGGATGAATGATGTCATGAAACTCTTTGGAAGCAAGTATGATGTAGGTTAACTTCATTAGGGAATGAAAACAACTGAATTAGGGGTTGATGAACCCTAATAATATAGATCTTGAAGTTGGGGTTGATGTGCCCAAATTTTCCTATAACAAATTCCCCCCTAAAGCATGAATTTGAAAATAACCATGTCAAGTGAGATGCTTTACCACTTGGAGAGAAGGTTTCAAAGCGGAAGGTGACCTACATCAGTTACAGTACAAATATCATGATACTTTGATTTTTTCTCATAATCTAGCTGAGAGAAGGCATACCCATGCTCAGCTTATAAACTTTCATTACATGTACAAATATAGTCATCTATAGATATAGACCCATGAATGGATGACCATGAATGTAAGGTCATTGTACATTTGATATAGTACTCCTGAAAAATATATCGCAGCCCAGATGGATGAAACTAGATCCGGGGTCTTCAATCTCGTCCAATCCTTAACTCAAAGTACAAGTCTAACCATGTGAATAGATGATTCGAAGTCAAACATGGAGAGACATTGTCTGATTACCAGCAAATATGTAAGCCACTAACAGACACGAGAGGAATCACCGATAATGATAATGACCCTCAAGGTACTTTAGTACATTTCGCATGGTGTGAAAAAATGATTTGATGTCAAACACCATACGAATTCTTTCAGTTGAAGGCCATTGATGTCGACATATCGCCGGAAGCGAAAAACATGCCATTTATGTATGCAAGCCTCAAGGTACTTAAGGGGTGTTTCTAAGTCAACTTCTTGGATGATGTGCTGATGTCGACAAGAAGTGACTCGTCGCAGGAGGGCCTTGATGTATCCCACATCAATGACACGAAACGAGGTAAATGATTTTTGAGATGAAACATTGACTGACAACACAAGGTTCAAGAATGGTGGGCATGAAAATGAAGGTTTATTGTATTGTAAATGATGAAGTTTTGAACTGAATGACTTCTCTTGAACATATTGGCGACACTGAAGTGAAATGACCCAAAACAAAGTGATGGATGGTGTGATAGACCAATGGTGTGATAGCCATCAAGCTGAATGACCCAACCCACATAGTGACGGTGATGAGGTGAAAGTGTCATGTTCAAGAACGACCTGCTACCATAACGTGTTCCCAGATTTTTCCCATTTTCCCCAGTCATTTCTGACTAGTACCTCTTTATTTTTAATCAAGCTTGAGGAGGATAACATATTCTTGTTGTATAATTCCACCCTTCGGGTGAATCCATTGCTATTTGATGTTTTAATGAGTCTAGTGAAGGTGAAACTCGGTCTTGTCTAGATGGACAAGTTTGTCGTTATTTAATGTTTTTAACGACAATGATAACTCGTTCCTTTTCACATTTAGAGAGTCTAAAAAGGGAATAAAAGAGGACTCCAAAAGTTCTTTTTCGTACATCTGTCTCTCAAGCCCGAAAAAGCATAAAACAATACAAGAGAGAACCTATTGATCATGTTTGACCAACGAGTACCTTTTTCGTAGTTAATCTATCTCAGCCCGAAGAAGGGTTAAAACTATATTAAGTAGATATCGATGCTAATTCGTTTAACGAGCTAGAAATGACAAGCGCTCGACAATATTTTCATGTTTAGAGAGTCTGAAAAGAACTTAAAGAGGACTCCATTTTGAGGAACGAGTGGTGTCTAGGGTAGCAACTAGTTCTAGTGATGTTGGAACTTCTCAAAACATGTTGATTTATGTGAAGAGGCTGGCTAATAAGACCACTCATTGCAACTGTTCCTCAAAAAAGGTAAAACAACCAAGTGAAAGCGTATGATCGGCCCAAGGGATGGTGGCGATGGGATGGAAACAACCAAGGCTCATCTAACGAAAGAGGCTGATAGAATGGCAATCACGAGGGTTAAACTGGAAATGGGTTCATTTCTAGAAAAGCTTGAACCATAGGGAACTATGTTTGGATTCAGTTTCATGTTTACATAAGCTTGAAATGAAAAACTATACTTGGAATTGGTTTACATGCCCCCAACATAATGAAAGGGAGAGTCTCCTCTAACCAAATGGAAGTTGTTGCAATGAAGCAGGACAATTATCCAACACCTTTTTGGCTTCGTCCAGATAGACAAAGGTGAATGGGTGATTCCCTTCACATAACCTATAGGAAAACTTAAGCTTACCATTAGGTGCATGCCCCCTAAGCTTCATTACATTAATCTAAGTAGACTACTCATGGCTATTAGGTGGACGGAATGAAGGTTCTTTTACAAGATCAAGTGAAAGACTCGACTGGGATTTTACGAGATCTAATCAAAGACTCGACTTGGAACTTTGCTCCAGGGGACCTTGATTCATTTTTTAATGAGCTTCACACAAGACAAGGAACTCTACTAAGATTCCTTATTTCATTTTTTAACGAGGTTGACATAGTAAAAGAACTATCCTCATACCTGTTTCATTTTTTAATTTGGTTGACACAGTAAAAGAACTATCCTCATACCCTTGTTTCATTTTTTAATGAGGTTGACACAAGACAACAAACTATCCTCGGACCCCTTGTTTCATTTTTTAATGAGGTTGACACAAGACAATGAACTATCCTCAGATTCCTTGTTTCATTTTTTAACGAGGTTGACACAAGACAATGAACTATCCTCGGAGACCCTTGTTTCATTTTTTAATGAGGTTGACAAAAGACCATGAACTATCCTCGGACCCTTGTTTAATTTTTTAATGAGGTTGACACAAGACAATGAACAATCCTCGGATACCTGTTTCATTTTTTAATGAGGTTGACACAGTAAAAGAACTATCCTCGGACCCCTTGTTTCATTTTTTTAATGAGGTTGACAAAAGACAATGAGCTATCCTCAGACTCCTTGGTTTCATTTTTTAACGAGGTTGACACAAGACAACGAACTATCCTCGGACTCCTTGTTTCATTTTTTAACGAGGTTGACACAAGACAAGGAACTATCCTCGGGCCTGTTTCATTTTTAATGAGGTTGACACAGTAAAAGAACTATCCTCAAACCCTTGATCACAACTCATAAGTCATCATGAAAGAGAAAATTGGCTCCAATTCCCCCAGTGCATGATGTACAACATCATTGAATTGATCGTCAGTTGATGTAGGCATGGAACATGTTGCCACATAATTAACCTGTGGTGGGGATGATACCATTGGTACAAAAGGACCATTTAGGGAATGTTAGCGCTTGAAATTTCACCTCAGGCTGAAAAAGGCAAACCTCAAGGCAACATCAAACCATTTAGCCTCATAGCTAGCCTTACGGGGCAGGAGAAGGCTATCTCCGGTCAATCTCAGTAAAAGCTTCAATGGATGAGATGACCAATAGGGTAACACTGATTTAGGCTAGTAAACTGATCAAAAGGGTTGATTTGGGGTTTTTAGGGTTTTTGGTGGCAAATTGAGGGGATGGCAATTTTGGGTGTGGGGATTGGACACAGTTTCTGCAGGGGGTTCTTTGGGCCGAGGTAGGAGACAGTATTGATGCCTTTGATTGAGGTGGATGATTAGGAATGACAGGTGAGGAGTTAAGGAGAGCAAACAATAACTTTGAATTCTCCTTAAACAGTAGAAAACATTGAAATTAAACAAACTTAAAAGCAGAGCATGACAGTCACGAATTCTTACTTTAACACTTCGTTTTCTTAATGTGCAGAAGGAAAAGAAAGGAAATTATTCACATAACACACTTACAGGTACATAGAGAAACACACCATCAATACATGTAACCATAAGAATCCCAAAAAGGACTGCAAAACCCTGGTCTTCCTTAGCCAAAAGTTGCAGAGATATAGTGAAATAATACAATGATAGCTTCTCCCTCAAGAGTCCAACCTTCCAACCTCTGAAAATGACTAGGAAAATATATAATATAAGCAAGCTAACACCTTTCCTTGCCTCTAGGGGTCGAGCTCACTATCCTAGGAGCTTTTTCAACCACTTCTAAACTTAGCACTAAAAACTAGGCAGTCAAAACAACTTGCCTCTATAAACTAGGAAACCAATTCATTCATTAAATGTTCGCTATTTCATGAATGAATCTTCTAGAATAGGTAAATAAGTGTCATGTCAACATGAAAATACATTAATTACATCAAAGAGGGTTAAAAATCTCATCTCAAGTCAAAACTGGTCAAAGCTGGGCGAATTCCTGAGCTGTAGATGAATTCCTGTGAAAACTGCCCAACGGGTCGCGTACCTCTGCCTGACGGGTCGCGCTACTTTGGAGCTTCTTTTGAGGTACTTCCAGGTGTCCAAATGAGGCAAAAGTGGGCTTGTTGGAAAGGTCTGGATGTCTACTTTCCAACCCAAGTGGAATTTCTGAATTTGGTGGTCATTTGCCCCTCAAAAATTGCAATCTCCCAAGACTTCTTTCTGTGTGTCAAAAATGTGGCAGAAAGTCATTTTTTGCATGTTATTTTTACTTTCGGAGGCCCAAAACTTGGTGAAATTTCTTAGTAATGGCTGAGCAAGTGTAACTTTCCATGAAAAATCTGGAAATGCTGAGTTTTTGCAAAATGGAGTTGCCGGGAGGAAGGGTCTCACCGGGGGTGAGACCCGTTAATGGAGAAAACCTGTAAATTGCCTGAAAAAGCCAAAATTTACCCAAAATGCTCAAAATTTCTTGGGATTTGTGCTGTGGCTAGGCTATTTAGTGCCTTGGTCCTTGAGTGAAGCCTCGGCCAAGATATGGAGGGGATCGGGCCTCCTTCTCCATTTTAGTGCCTTGGCCAACCGCCTTTGAAGCACCTTCATCTTCACTTTGCACACATGCATCCGCGCCCAATAATGGTTCTTCATGTTCCTCAACAGTTTCTTATCTTGGTTGGCCTTAGCCAACAACCTCTCTAAATGAGCATTGAGCCGGATAAGCATAGCCTCTCAAGAGATAAAATCCTCCCATGGGATAACCTGCTGTTTTGACTATTTGAATGTGGCGAAATTTGGTGAAGGAATTCCCAACAGGTCGCTCTCCTCTGACGGGTCGCGCCTGTGTAAATTTTACACTGTTGGAGGTGCCCTGACGGGTCGCACACCTTTAACGGGTCACGCCCTTTTGCAAGAGGCTTTTGGAGGCCTTCCCGGTGTCGGAATTGGGTGCAGAATAGCTTGTTGGAAAGGTATTTGAGTCTTCTTTCCAACCCAACTAGAATTTGTAAATTTGGAGTTTATTTGCCCTGTCAAAAGTCAAATCTCCCAAGACTGGTCAAAAAGTGCCAAATGAGGCTGCCTCAAGGAAGAGTGTTGTTTCAGTCAACTTTTAAATGCCTTCCTAAACCCCAAATTGAGCTCATGATAGCTCATTGGAAAGATATTTGTGTATAGTTATCATTTTACCCATCAAGAAAATAATTTGGCCAACCAAGCTAGGAGAAAACTTGATTTTCCCAAGGTCACTTCAGAGGTACCCTTGATTCTCCTGAGGCAACAGTATTATTTGACATTTCTCTCAAACCATGACACCTGTGAAAAAAGTGAAGGAGGCTTTTCTTCTTTGGAATTTTGTGGACAAAAACCTCTCTCATTTTTCCCAAATTCATCTTTTATTGCTCTGAAAAACCATTTGAGTGAAACTTATTCCGATGTGTGAAACAAGGAATTTTGTCGAAATGAAGCGAAACGAAGGGGATAAGGGGCTTCTAAATTCTTGGGGAAATTTTTGGAAGTAGGGAGGGATGTTGGGGAGTAGGGGAAAGTGGAATCTCAAATATTGAGTGAGGGGAAAGGGTCCAAAAGGGAAAAACACAGGCCCAACCTAGAAAATTGCCAAGTTGTAGCTAGAAACTAGGGTTTGTGGAAAAATGAGGAATTTGTTGGATCTAAGGGATGGGAAGTGTTTGATAAGGTACTTTAAGGATAGGGGAAGGTGTATGAACATCTGGATACAAGTTTTGCTGATGATTTGACCGTCCAAGAGAAATTGGCTTCAAAACCCTAGGAGAGGGAAATGAACTTGCCAAGGCACAACTGAAGCATGAACAAGATGTAAAATGACTCATTAGACACTGACATGATAATGAAAACCCTATGAATGATGATAGAATCAGCTGAATAGTGACATAGATTGGCATTTGGGCAACTTTAGAAGGAGTTAAAGCAAACCCTAGACCTTGACCAAATTTTGCTTAAAAACTCTTTGAAATGACAAAATTTGACCTTGACACTTCAAAATCACTTTGTAAGAGCATATTTGATCACTGGAGGAAGGAAGGAAAGAATGACACTAACATTGGCTCCAATGGGGATGGTATCTCTTTAGAGGTGCCAAGAACCTCAGACCTCTGGGAGAGCAGACCAGTGCTTTCAACCATTAGGCGATGGAGTCATTATTTCGGCAAACAACACAAGACTCTGACTCATTTATTGACCGAAACCTGACTCAAGCCGACACAATTATGAAACCAACAGGACTGAAAATTGACTCACAAATGACTCATGACTGACTTAACGAAAACAAGAACTTACAAAGCTTATTGAAGGGCAGCAGTCCATCAAGATTTGAAATCATGATGACAACCACCTGTGTTTCTTACAAGACAATATACATCAAACTATATCAAAATGCCAATGCAACCCATCAAGAAGATGGCTTCTTGACTGATTCTTCCTATCAGAACTTCTGGTCAACAGTACAAACCTATAACTGGGCATCCAAAAACATAGTTGACCATGGCTGCAACAAAACACTGTAATAAATATTTTCACTGCTGGCTGCAACAAACTTGCTAGAGGATCGTGAAAAACATGAAGATTTGCCATTGCCACCTCCTGCTAAAATATCAAGGTGTCTTTTGTTTCAAATTCTGATCTGCCTTCATCATGTGCTTCGGTAAAAGTATGCTCATGGGCTTCAAAAAAATCTGAACAAATGGATGGGCAGATCTCTTCTTGGAAAAGCATTTCAACACATGAAACATATGAAGAATCTGAAAGGTAATCATGTATGCTCTGATCTTCTGTAGTCTGACAATATGGTAGGTCATCTTCAAATGATATGACAGCCGGATTATCATCTTTGTGAAGGAAAACATTATCTGTTTGCTGATCTACAAGACAGTCATCTTCTTTAACAGAGGAAGAAGTTTCCCCAACACTTTCCTGACTATGTGTGCATTGCAAATCTGTTGTAGCTTGGGCTGTAACAAGACCTTTCAAAATCTGATCTATCTCCTCTTCAGACAAAGGAGACAATGCCTTTTGTTCTCTTCTGCTTAAACAGTAATTATCTTCATATGACAGGGCATTCAAACTATCATTTATTACTGGTTATTGAAAGGAGATTCATCACTTACTTGCACAAAAGTCTCACCTTGCTGTTCATGAACATCTGAATCCAAAACTTTGTCTATGATCTCAATAGCAGAGCTCTCTTTGATGGGTTGCATGCTACTGTCTTCTGTGGGCAGATCTTCTCTTTCATCAATGACAGCGATATTATCTTCAACCTGCTGATCTTGATTCTGCTGCAAAATGTCCTGATCATCTTGATGGGAATTCTCTAAGTTTTCTTTATGCTGCTGAAATGGATTTTCATACAGAGCCTCCATGATCTCAACGTCCATAAAATTATCATCTTCGTAAAACTTCTCAAGGCTTTCAATAAAACTATAAGCATGCTTGCAACAGTCTTGAACTAAGTTTAATGATGGATAAGAGTCCTTATATCGTTCAATGAACAAGGCATGAAAATCCTTTAAACAGTGAATACAAGCAGGTGGCAAACTTTCATACCATGATTGGGCTTTACCTTCCAGAGTAGCCAAGAATATTTTCATCAAGCAATCTTCAGGAAAATCAACCCTCAACTTGCGAATATGCATGTGAAATCTAACCAGATGTAGAGAAGCATCCTTTCTACCATCATCTTTAAATGTAGGAAAATTCCTTGACCAATCTACCTTTGGAATTTTATTTGGAAAACCAGGGATGTGATCTCGGCTCAAGGGAGCATATCTTCTTGTGATTTGGTCCATCTTGACAAGCTCAAAGCTACTGATCTCTCTACAGTGAAGTCACCATGAAGCACAGGTCGCTGGATTCTTCATGAAAGGAGTCGCCAGGTGAATGATTTCAGCCTGTGAAAACTCTCAACTAATCATCCAAAGTTCAGAGTTTACAATTATACTGGGATAAAAATGCCAATGAAGCGCTACTTTCACAAGCTCACGGAGATCGACTGAAGCAGCGTTTATCTACTAACGCTGATGTAAAACAAGAGCGTGTTCGAAGGCTACCTGGCGTATCTTCAGACTTCGTCTAAGACTTATGAAATAACACGTCAATGAGCAAACGATAAGTTTGTTCTCCCCAGTATGGTCGCCAGTATGTTAGCACTTGAAATTTCACCTCAGGCTGAAAAAGGCAAACCTTAAGGCAAGATCAAACCATTTAGCCTCGTAGCTAGCCCTACGGGGCAGGAGAAGGCTCTCTCCGGTCAATATCAGTAAAATCTTCAATGGATGAGATGACTAATAGGGTAACACTGATTTTAGGCTAGTAAACTGATCAAAAGGGTTGATTTGGGGTTTTTAGGGTTTTTGGTGGCAAATTGAGGGGATGGCAATCTTGGGTGCGGGGATTGGACATAGTTTCTGCAGGGGGTTCTTTGGGGCGAGGTAGGAGACAGTATTGATGCCTTTGATTGAGTTGGATGATTAGGAATGACAGGTGAGGAGTTAAGGAGAGCAAACAATAACTTTGAATTCTTCTTAAACAGTATAAAACATTGAAATTAAACAAACTTAAAAGCAGAGCATGACAGTCATGAATTCTTACTTTAACACTTGGTTTGCTTAATGTGCAGAAGGAAAAAAAAGGAAATGATTCACATAACAAACTTACAGGTACATAGAGAAACACACCATTAATACATGTAACCACAAGAATCCCAAAAAGGACTGCAAAACCCTGGTCTTCCTTAGCCAAAAATTGCAGAGATACAGTGAAATAATATAATGATAGCTTCTCCCTCAAGAGTCCAACCTTCCAACCTCTGAAAATGACTAATAAAGTACATAATATAGGCAAGCTAACATCTTTCCTTGCCTCTAGGCGTCGAGCTCACTATCCTAGGAGCTGTTTCAACCACTTCTAAACTTAGCACTAAAAACTAGGCAGTCAAAACAACTTGCCTCTATAAACTAGGAAACCAATTCATTCATTAAATGTTTGCTATTTCATGAATGAATCTTCTAGAATAGGTAAATACGTGTCATGTCAACATGAAAATACATTAATTACATCAAAGAGGGTGAAAAATCTCATCTCAAGTCATAACTCGTCAAAGCTGGGCGAATTCCTGAGCTGTAGATGAATTCCTGTGAAAACTGCCCAACGGGTCGCGTACCTCTGCCTGATGGGTCGCGCTACTTTGGAGCTGATTTTGAGGTACTTCCAAGTGTCCAAATGAGGCAAAAGTGGGCTTGTTGGAAAGGTCTGGATGTCTACTTTCCAACCCAAGTGGAATTTCCGAATTTAATGATCATTTGCCCCTCCAAAATTGAAATCTCCCAAGACTTCTTTCTGTGTGTCAAAAATATGGCAGAAAGTCATTTTTTACATGTTTTTTGACTTTCTGGAGGCCCAAAACTTGGTGAAATTTCTTAGTAATGGCTGAGCAAGTGTAACTTTCCATGACAAATCTGGAAATACTGAGTTTTTGCAAAATGGAGTTGCTGGGATGAAGGGTCTCACCGGGGGTGAGACCCGTTAATGGAGAAAACCTGTAAATTGCCTGAAAAAACCAAAATTTACCCAAAATGCTCAAAATTTCTTGGGATTTGTGCTGTGGCTAGGCTATTTAGTGCCTTGGTCCTTGAGTGAAGCCTCGGCCAAGATATGGAGGGGATCGGGCCTCCTTCTCCGTTTTAGTGCCTTGGCCAACCGCCTTTGAAGCACCTTCATCTTTGCTTTGCACACGTGCATCCGCGCCCAATAATGGTTCTTCATGTTCCTCAACAGTTTCTTATCTTGGTTGGCCTTAGCCAACAGTCTCTCTAAATGAGCATTGAGCCGGATAAGCATAGCCTCTCAAGAGATAAAATCCTCCCATGGGATACCCTGCTGTTTTGACTGTTTGAATGTGGCGAAATTTGGAGAAGGAATTCCCAACGGGCCGCTCACCTCTGACGGGTCGTGCCTGTGTAATTTTTACACTGCTGGAGGTGCCCTGACGGGTCACACACCTTTAACGGGTCGCGCCTTTTTGCAGGAGGCTTTTGGAGGCCTTCCCGGTGTCAGAATCGAGTGTAGGATAGCTCGTTGGAAAGGTATTTGAGTCTAATTTCCAACCCAATTGTAATTTTTCAATTTGGAGTTCATTTTCCCTGTCAAAACGCAAATCTCCCAAAACTGGTCAAAAAGTGCCAAATGAGGCTGCCTCAAGGAAGAGTGCTGTTGCAGTCAACTTTTAAATGCCTTCCTCAACCCCAAATTGGGCTCATTATAGCTCATTGGAAATCTATTTGTGTCTAGTTATCATTTTACCCATCAAGCAAATCATTTGGCCAACCAAGCTAGGAGAAAACTTGATTTTCCCAAGGTCACTTCAGAGGTTCCCTTGATTCTCCTGAGGCAACGGTATTATTTGACATTTCTCTCGAACCATGACACCTGTGCAAAAAGTGAAGGAGGCTTTTATTATTTGGCATGTTTTGGACAAAAACCTCACTCAGTTTTCCCAAATTCATCTTTTATTTCTCTAAAACACCATTTGAGTGAAACTTATCCCGATGTGTGAAACAAGGAATGTTGTCGAAATGAAGCGAAACGAAGGGGATAAGGGGCTTCTAAATTCTTGGGGAAATTTTTGGAAGTAGGGAGGGATGTTGGGGAGCAGGGAAAAGTGGAATCTTAGAGATTGAGTGAGGGGAAAGGGTCCAAAAGGGAAAAACACAGGCCCAACCTAGAAAATTGCCAAGTTGTAGCTAGAAACTAGGGTTTGTGGAAAAATGAAGAATTTGGCGGATCTCAGTGATGGGAAGTGTTTAATAAGGGTACATGAAGGATAGGGGAAGGTGTATGAACATCAGGATATGAGTTTTGCTGATGATTTGGCCGTCCAAGAGAAATTGGCTTCAAAACCCTAGGAGAGGGAAATAAACTTGCCAAGGCACAACTGAAGCATGAACAAGATGTAAAATGACTCATTAGACACTGACATGATAATGAAAACCCTATGAATGATGATAGACTCAGCTGAATAGTGACATAGATTGGCATTTGGGCAACTTTAGAAGGAGTTAAAGCAAACCCTAGACCTTGACCAAATTTTGTTTGAAAACTCTTTGAAATGACAAAATTTGACCTTGACACTTCAAAATCACTTTGTAAGAGCATATTTGATCATTGGAGGAAAGCTGGAAAGACTGACACTAACACCACCCATATTTATTTGTTATCATTTCTGTCTAAATCTAGATATATGTAGAATTCTTGAGTTCTTAAGCTCTATGTGATGGATTTCATCTCTTATTTCTTCTACTGTGTTATCTATATCAAAGAAAATTAGTTGTAAGTCCTCGAATGATATTAGCCACCACTGATTGACATTTTATATTACTATGCATCTCTTGTGCATAAGAAGTCATGAGTTGTATCTTTTTGAAGTTGTATTGAACAAACTAAACTCAAGATATAAGTGACATCATGTTGCTCTAAAATCTTCAGAGATAAATAAGAATGCACCAAATCTGGATTTCCTAGGCACTGGTCTCCTTGCAATCCATAGACTATCTCTAGGATCAACAAGAATGGCCACCTAATATAGGGTCTAAAAATAATTTTCCTGGGACGCTACCCTAGACCCCATACATGGGGGCTAATTCCCCTTACTATGCCCAAAGCAATGAACAAGGGGTGCTATCATCTCCCTTGTGACCCCCCCGCGTGTGCGAATAGTCATGGAAATAATATAACACACACATAACATTCTCCCACTTGTTGTTTTCTTTTCCACATAGGGGGTCATAAGAGATCTTAGTCATTGGTCCAACCCTGCAATGCCCATTTCTTCTCTACACCAATAAAAATTCTCATTACTCACAGTTTTCATCAATGCATCTGCAACATTCTTCAAAGTGTCCACCTTTACCAACAACACCTTTTTTTCCTCAACCATATCCCTCACAAAGTGATACTGAACATCAATGTACTTTTTCTTTGAATGATAAGTAGGGTTATTTCCCAAGAAAATTTCACTTTGTTTCTCACAATATATGCTTATAGCTCGATGTACTAACCCCATACTTGAACACAATTTCTTCAACCAAACTTCTTCTTTGCTTGCATGAGTGGCTTCCATGTATTCTGCCTATTTAGTTGAAAGTGTCACTACATACTGTCTCTTGCTCATCCAACTGAATGCACCTCCAAATATGTTAAACGCGTACCCACTTTTAGATCTTCATTGATCTAGATATCCAACCCAACCTGCATCAACAAATCCATGGATGTCCAAAAAAATTTCCAATCCTGGTCTTCCTTGGTAGCACAAACAATAGTCACTAGTGCCACACAAATCCTTGAAAACATGCTTCAATGATGCCCAATGCTCCTTCCCTGGTTTTAACATAAACCTGCTCAATACTCCCACTACATGTGCAATGTCTATTCTAGTAAAAACCATTGCATACATCAGGCTATCAACTACACTTGCATATGGAACACGAGACATGTCCTCTTCCTCTTCTTGTGTCTCGAGACATTATTCAGTAGATAACTTTACACCTATAGGAATAGTAACCTTCATCGGTTTACTATCCTGCATGTTAAACCTCTGTAGTATTGTCTTGAAATGCTTCCTTTAGTTTAACCAAAGCTTCCTCTTTTCCCGATATCATTTAATTTTCATGCCCAAAATATAGTTTGTAGCACCAAGATCCTTCATGTTGAATTTGGAGGACAATTGGATCTTCAAATCCTGGATAATTTCTTTGTCATTTACAACCAACAATATATCATTCACATGCAAGACTACATAAATAACATAGTCACCAATTAATTTAAAATAAACACAGTGATCCACTTCTCTTCTGGTGAAGCCACGTCCCGTGTAAATGTATTAAATTTCTAATACCACATCCTTGGTGACTGTTTCAACCCATACAAAGACTTTTTTAACCAG
Source organism: Pinus taeda (assembly GCA_000404065.3). Classification (NCBI taxonomy): domain Eukaryota; kingdom Viridiplantae; phylum Streptophyta; class Pinopsida; order Pinales; family Pinaceae; genus Pinus; species Pinus taeda. The sequence goes on from APFE031374790.1 coordinate 203,421, forward strand.
CATACTAGTTCTTTCTTTCCCTTCACCGCAAAGCCTTTAGGTTTCTTCATGTAGATCTCTTCTTCCAAATCCCCATGAAGAAATGTTGTCTTCAAATCCATCTGTTCTACCTCAAAATCAAAAGCAATAACAACAAATAAAAGTAATCTAATAGAAGCTACCTTGGCAACAGGAGAAAAAATATCACCAAAATCAATTCTCAGCACCTGGGAATAAACTTTTGCTACCAACTGAGATTTGTATTTCTCCACCTTGCCTTTTGTGTTCATCTTCTTCTTAAACACCCATTTTATTCTAATGGGTTTCCTTCCAATTGGAAACTCCACCAAATCCCAAGCCTCATTTTTGTCCAAAGATGCCATTTCATCAACTATGGCCTCTTTCGAGAGTTTTCCATTAGATCTCGGAATATATTGCCTTCCTGACAGTTCTAGGATCATCCTCAATACTAGATAAAGCAAAATTTGAATAGAAAGTAGATTGACTATACCTTTCTAGCTACTTTCTTTCTCGAACTGACCTTCTCACAGCTGGAGTTTGTGGCTCTTCATCTTCTGATTCTTGTTTTGTTGTAGAGTCTAATTCTTCCTACTTTAGCTCAAACTCTATCTTCTTAGGTTCCTTTGGTAGGACTTCATGTTTAATTCTTTCACTTCTTTAAACACCACATCTTGGTTGTACACAACCTTCCTTGTTTCTGGGTTCCAAATCTTATAACCTTTTAAGCCATCCTTATACCCAATAAAGATGCACCTTTCAAATTTATTCTCCAACTTGGTTCTTTTCTCCTTTGGAACATCCACAAATGCATCGCAACCAAATACCCTCATATGTGAAAGAGAGGATTTATTACCAATCCATACCTCATATGGATTCTTATCCTCCAACACTGATGAAGGTGATATATTAACTAGGTAACATGCAATCTCCACCGCCTTTGCCCAGAATTCTTGTCTTAACCCAACACCACTGAGCATGCTTCTTGTCTTTTCCATCAATGTCCCATTCATTCTTTCTGCAACTCCATTTTGCTGAGGAGTATATGGAGTAATATTCTTCCATGTTATACCACACTTCTTATAGAACTCTTCAAATTCCTTCTTATAGAATTCTCCACCATTATATTTCTTCAACACATTTATCTTCTTCTCTATCTGGTTTTCCACTAGAGCCTTAAATTCTTTAAACCTATTAAAGACTTCAGATTTATTCCTAAGGAAATGTGTCCATGTATTCCTTGAGAAGTTCAGAGAAATTGAAATCCATATACCAATTAGACATACCTTCTACCATACCATTACCATGAAGTATCCGAAGGCCCTTCTCTCCAATATGTCCAAGCCTTTGATGCCATAGCATTATCTTTTGTCCAGAGACCACTAGATTTTCTGCTCCACTTTGAGTAACCACAAAACGATTGCACTCATCAACAATAGTACTACCCAAAAGCTTGTATAGAGTTCCAATATGAACTCCCTGCATTAATACTAGTGCTCCTCAAACCATATTGTAGGTATATTTCTCGAACATTGTTTTTACACCTGCATCATCCATATTTCTTACAAAAATCATATTTCTCGCCAATGAAAGAATATGCAGAACACCTAGAAGTGTTCTAATCCTTCCACCTTGCAACTTCATCGAATTTTCTACATCAAATGGTTCTAGCCTTCCTGTCATCCCCTAAGAATACATCACCACCATCATATTTCTCATACTCACATAACCACCCAATATGGGGAGTGAAGTGAAAGGATGCACATGAGTCAATCAACCATGCCTCTTGATCTACATGTGTACTTGAAGAAGAAGCCAAGTACACATCTCCATCTTAATCTGAGGTAGTTTTCACCTCTGCAGAAGGAGCATCATTAGATCCCTTTCCTTTCTCGAGCTTTATATCTACAATCCTTTTTAATTGTCCTTCCTGCCCACATTTCCAACACACCTTTAAAGGTTTTCCTGGATATTTAGATCTACCTCTCGAGGAATTATTTTTGTTTCTATTCTGGGACCATCCTCGCACAGACAATGCATTTCCCTTACGGCTTTCAATATTTTTCATCTCATCTCCTCTGACAGCAAGGATGAGACTATTTCATTAAAATTCAAGGTAGTTGTATTGCTACCTATAGCAACAACTAGACTTTTCCATGAATCTGGTAGAGAACACAAAAAAAATGATGCACTTATCTTCATCTAAAATATTAATATCAACAGATAACAATTGGCTTACCACAATATTAAAGGCACTCAGATGCTCTGTCACTGAGTCTTCATCCTTCATCCTTAGGTTATGAAAATTTTTCCATAGGAACAGTTTGTTCACCAGAGACTTAGATTGGTACAAAGTCCCTAGATTTTCCCACAAAGCCTTTTATGTAGCTTCCCTTGATAAATCCAACAATACTAAATTTGAAATACATAATCATATTGTAGAAAATCTTGTAGATTCACAAGCTCATGCAATGTACTAAAGCACAGGACACGAATCATCTTCTACTATCAACTAGGGGAAGCCAATAGATCGATGAAAACAATAAGAACAAGAAGAAGATAAATCAATGGCACATAAGACAAGATGTATATGGGGAAATCCACTGCTCAAAACCCAACTATTTGTATTGCATATATCAGAAATATGAGTGAATATACAAAGTTTTCCTCACTAGAACAATTCCACACAAGTGTGTTCAAGTCTCTTAGCTCACAAGCAAGCTCAAGCTAAATCCTTAGCCTATTTTGCAGCTCTCCATGCCCCTATTTCCTTGCAAAATTCATATGGAAGAATAACCCATATTAATGGGAATCCAATGCTTCCAAAATTTCACAATCCAAACTAGATCCAATTCTGGATTGCATGCATGATCTATACAACTCAGTAAATCATACAACTGATAGTACATTGTCCCTGCACTCTAGTCTCAACTCGGTATTTCTCTGAACTGACATGCATGAGTTTTTCATGAGAAAATATTCAGTTAACTGGAGTAGCACTAGTGGATACATTAGTGCACCAACTAACTATTAGTCCTTTATTAGTTCCAAAAACAATTTAGAACTAATTTAACTGAACTTAACTCAGTAAATTGAATGCTCGAATTTCCAACTCAATTTAAATTCATATTGGACTCCTAAAAATTAGGGAGAACATATAAATGACGATAGAAAGACTTCCAACTCAAAATTCCTAAGCTAATTAAGTTAATTAAACTTAATTAACTATTTACAAGTTCCTATGAGAATAGAATTCAATTTTAATTCTCAGTTTAATTCAAGGACAAATTAAACTAGAATTTCTTGTTGTCATTTCTCAACACGTATTGTGCTCTTTGCTTTTCATTCCAACTTCGCCTAGTCTTCATTTGACATTGTCATTGGTTTAGTACCTATATCTACCAGGATCCATTGATCTTTATCCACCAACAGATCCACGATCTTGAGTTTCCACAACTCAAAACTTTGACCATTAAATTTCTCGATCTCTATCTTTCCACTGCTTGTCATCTTCTTTCATCACAAGAACCGATCTCGCAGATCTCCCACTAAATAGGGTCTACCACATGCTCGAGAAAAACTCCTCATCAACAAAGGCGTCCTCTTAAAGTTGAAACAACTATAATACCAAATGTAGGTTTTAACCCTGTACATAAATTACCTGCAAACGAATTCTTAAAGACATAAAATATTCAATGGCGAGAATATAAAACAAATACAAAGAGATTTCCCCTGTATCTCAAAACCAATACTACTAGATTTATTTTTCATTATGTTCCTTTTAATGTTACAATACATATATATACATGTTGAAGCATTCATAGACCCCAATCCATTAACCCTAGTTTAGAACATAATTGTAGTTCCCTTGACTGGATCTACAAAATACCATGGGAATAAAATCATCATGCCCAAAACCATGTGTGAAACCATGCACAAAACTATAGGTAGGTCCGCCCACCTAATATAGGGTCCAAAAAAAATTTCCCGAGGCGTTGCTCGGAACCCCATACAGGGGGGCTGTGAACCCCCCGCACATGCAACTAGTCGTGGAAAGAATATAACACACAACCAACACTCCTGTCCCTCCTCCCAAATGTGTTGAAAGTTTATGTTCCATCCCCTCCTTGTTCACACAAACTTTGATTTGAACATCGCAAACTTCTTTCCACATTGGAATTCATGTTATCCCTACACCTTCATAAAGAAAAACTTGCTAAAAGATTTATGGCTTAGCCTCCCATTGTTCCTATATAGGAAAATATGGCTATCAAGAAACAAAATCATGTTTCATAACAAAAATCCAAAGAAAAGAAAACTTATGGCCAAAGTGCGGGGCCTCACAACTGAAGCTATTCCCTTAAAAGGAAAAGATTATATGGTTTCAATTCTTCCTAGAAAAAACTCCTCATATCGCTCACAATCCTCCTAGAATCTCTCCCTTTCTCTAAAATTGGAAAATCATATTAAAATATAGTGACTTTAAGACTTAGTTAAATAGCATAAATGGGTATGCCTCTTCTTTGATGGAACTTCAAAAAAAAAACCCAGGGAGAACAAGGGCAGGGGGAGTCATAATAGCTCTAGGAGGGCAAGAAAAAGCATTTTATGAATGGGGTCTTGGCCAATAATTGAACAACATGGAAAAATATTATTTTATTCTCTTGGGCATCATAATCCTTTATGAGATTCACATCCGAAATACAATTGTGCTAGGAGACTCTGCCCTACTCATCCAACAATTAGTCAAAGGTACCAGCCCCAAAAATGCAGAAATATATTAAGTTCTTGCTCGTGTTCAAGATCACTTCGCATACTTGGGGGACACATCCTTCTATCACATATTAAGAGGTAATAACATGGTAGCTAATCATCAAGCCAATAATGCATGCCACTGATCCCAAGGTGAGACACATATAAATGTTGATCTTCATATTGTCGATATTCTCAAATGATTTTCTCATATTCAAACCTCCATTTGAGATTGATCTCATCCTCTTCTGAATCTGAGTCGGTCTTTCACACTAGAGCTGACATCCTCAATACCTTTGAAAGGATTCTCAAGGGTCATATCTCTTCCTTCTCTGCAGATTTGATCAACCCCATAGGATGATTCTCTCAGGAGAAAATTTCTTCCCCATCATCATTTTCAATCTGGTTCACGGATTTCAATCTCTCGGTCCTCTCGTTGACTCCTTTAAATTACCTCCTCTCATACCACTCCATATCTAGGGCTTCGCCTACTATTCCCCTCCTCTCATCAATCTGATCCCCTATGCTCCAATACTCTTCATTGATTGATATCTCTTTGAAATTGCCTCCAATACCCCTTGTAGTTAATGTCCCTCACTTAAAGTTGAGTTGGACCAATTCAAGGAGCTGCAAAATAAATGGTACGAAGAGTGTTACACAGAGATAAACTATCTACAACACAACCTTAATTAGAGAGGCGATCAACTAAACAAACCATCATTGTTTTCATATTGAGAAGGCATTATATACCCTACAAAAAGTCATCGATGCACATCATGAAGACTTCGAATCCTAGAGCAACAAATCTCATTATAGGAAAGGAAAGTTGTAGAGAACTTAGGTTCCAATAACCGAAATATCAACAACCCTCTAGTAGAGGAATACTAGATCAACAAGGCATACTAAGTAAAACACCATTTTTCAGAAACCTAAACAATCCACAAATTTTTCATTTAATGTCCAATGAAATGCAGATATAGTCTACTTTTCCACTAGTTTGTAAGAATCTACACAGTTACTTGTGCAATAGGAAAAGTGTTGAAAAGTGTGCAACAAGAAATGCTAAATTTAGAATGTGCTAAAAATAGACCTACTAAAAATAGCATGTCTAAAAATAGCATTTCTGGGTCCCTTCCTATTTATACCAGTCCCTGGTCTATCTATAGGAAGTAAAATTATTTTTGGTCTTAAACAGAGGTTTAAAAATATTAATTAATTAATCTCCATGAGTTAATTAATTATGAAAAATTAAACTTGAAGTCTTTGTGAGATCATGCAATTATTTTCTCCCTTGATTTAGGAATTTATCCCTTGATTAAAGGAGATAAGGTGTAGTTCTATAATGAGAGAATCAGTTGACTTAGTTCTAACTAGTCAAGTCCAGTTAGATTATTTTAACAAGTTGTTAAAATAATAAAATATAGTTTGTTAATGCTTGCATGCATGTGACAGCTATTATTTTAGACAACTGAGGGTTCACTCATGGATAACTGTTGCATGTCAGTTCTATCAGAGACCCAGTTGAGATCAGATGTGGGACAATGTACTATCATATGCTTAACTATTTCTAGTAAGTAGTTTTTGCATGGTTGAGGAACTAGTGTTCTCAAGGAATACGTAGTTGGACCATTGGTTGTTTTTGGTATGTTGAAATTAATAGCATATGCTTTAGCTACTATTTCCTAAGAAAAATACATAAGGACCATAGGGAAAGCCTATATAAACAGGGCTTGGGTAGATCATGAGGTATATCTTCATATCTTCATAGTTCATTGAGAGCTGAATAGCTTGAGAGCTAATTATTCTTGTATTGTGAAGAGGATTTCCACTTGATTGATAATACATGGTTGGGGTTTTATTCTGGTGCTTTCCTTTGGATATATCTTGTGTTATGTGTGATTATTTCTCTTGATCAGTTATGCATGTTTCTACCTGATTTGTTCATGATTTTGATTATGCTTCCGCTTAATGTTTTGTAGAAATAGAACAAGTATTATACTTTAGGACATTGCATATACCGGTTTGTTCTACAAGTGAAATTTCTACATGGTATCAGAGCTAGCTGATTTGTAGAAAAATTCTACAGGTGAAAACCTGTATGAGGCACCTAAGGCCAAATTTTGGGTTGAAAACCTCCTTGAGGCAACCCAAGAGTGAAAAAAGGAAAATAAAAAAGAACCATGGGTGAAAACCTCCCTTAAGGCACCTAGGGAAGGGAAATAGATTGACAACCCCCTTTGAGGCAACCTATGTGTCTTTCAAAAAAAAAAAAAAAGAGAAAAGAGAAAAAAAAATAAAGTTCCATGGCAGGGACCTCGAACCTGCCCACTAATAAAATTTTGAGATTTTTGTAGGTTTTTAAAAGCAATAAAGGACTCAGAGTTCAAGGGTCAGCGAGCCAAACATCACACCCATTCTTCCTCCATTCATTTCACATATTACATTCCTACCATGTCCCCATCATCCATCCTCACTTCCAGGCATAAAAAACATGTTTTTATGTAGTTCTATGACTTCTACAGGGTAGTTACTACAAGAGTTTCATGTAGTACTACAGGATGTCCAGTAACACTACAGGAATGAATTCTTGATTGGAGAATGATGATGTAGGGCTGTTCTAGGTTGAAATAGGGGACCATACACCTCACCACCTCTCACCCAACACTAGATCACAAGCATACAAACCTCTGTGTCCATCAAAAATCACTCAGAAAAAATAAAATAAAATAAAATAAAAGAAATAGAAAAAGAGATTCCAAGGGTCATGCCATCATTGGCCTCACTCGCCTACCACTCCATCTCCTCCATTTCCATCCTTCCACTCCTACATCACCACCCATTCCTCCACCAAGTGAAAAAAATAAAAAAGATGATGAAAAAAGGCATCTATAGGATTTCATGTAGTAACTACAAGAAACCCTGTAGTAGCATGTGTTCTCATAGCAGTAGTTCTCCATGCATTCTCCTTCAATTCCCATGCAAGTAAAGAGATCAAGCACCCCTGCAGACACTATGAATCATATCTAGAGCTTAGCAGTAGCAGAAAATACCAAGAACGTACACACAATAACAAGGAAGACAGCCACATCAAGAGGAAGAAATATACAAAAAAGTGACCAAGGAAAATCACTTACCTGAACAAAAAGAAGAACAATAGAGTCACCCTCTAGAATGCATCAACCAAGCGATGGAAGGAACAATCATGGAACCTCATTTAAATTCTTCCCTAAGTACGATATCATAAAAGTGTAGGAATATGAAAAAGTTCAATTTTATAAGTTGAAGATGGCTAGTTAACTTGGCCATCCTTAGCTAGAAAACAAAAAGTGAACTCCTAGTCAATATGACACGTTGCGATGTCACATCAAAGAGAATGAGTTGAAGTAGTGTTCAATTTAAGTTGTGTGAGAGTGGGTGATGATTATGAGGGAAGGCTGCATGATAACTAATGGTGGTACAACGGTCCCAAAGATGAAATCTCATACACTGCCAACCAATAAAATGCTCCAAGGAATCGACCATAAATAGAAAACATTCCAAACTCTCATGCACCATTTGTTCATTTTGAGATCTGGGAATACCAAGACCACCTTGGAAAGCCATCAAGGAAGAAAACATGTTTCATCCACCGTACAGGAAACATAACTATAGGAACAACCACATGAAATGTAGGGAGCTATAAGAAGAATTGGAAATTCATAAAGAACATTGAAAGGGTGTGTCTTGTTCTAGCTGCTCAACAATTCTCTTCATCCAAAGAATCATAGTGAAAGGTAGGCAGTCCATACCTCATGTGTTATGAATTGATAGCTAGGAAAAGAAAAATATCATTTTTCTAAGTGATTACAATGGGCCTTTGGTTTTAGATAGAATTGTGTGAAGTTTAAAAGTTGTGTTGAGATAGAAACAAATTGAAGACATCCACTAATATTCTAAACTCTCAATCACCCAAGAAACATTAAGGCTATACTACCAAACTCCTTACAGTCATCTAACTAGAAAGGAGACGTGACAAGAGGATTTAGTAGAAGGGAGCCTACAACGACATCTAGAATACACCTCCATCCCCCTATGGTAGAAATATTTAGAAGGCATAATTGGTTGGGATTATTTGAACTACTCAGAGTGTATGATGATGATGTAGATCAAGAATTTTTCATGGCACTTAACCCTTATTCTAGAACTAGTGATACTAATGTGGTAAGAGGACTGTCAATTAAAATTACTCCTGAGGTAATTAGAAGAATCAATGCACTTCCTCAAGGGATTCCATGAAGAAAGGAGGATAAGTATGCAAGCACTTTTGAAAAGAAAAACTTATTCTTAAGGGATGAGGAGCCAATTGAGGACAAAAATGGGATAATAAGGGAAATCCTCCCTTATCCTTGGAATGAGGTGAGCTATAATATTCTCAAATATATCTCTTGTGAGGGGAGGCTCAATATAATCTATGGCTACCAATTTAGACTCCCCCATGAGTTTATATTTGGAGAGGAGATACCCATTGATAGAAGAATTAGTGTACCCTAATTCTTGCTGCAATAAATAATAGACATGAGCCTGAAGGTCCAAGAGGGAGAACATCAGCAATTGGCACACCGTGGACTTATTATGATAATACTAGAGGATGCTCTAAGCTAGCTAAGAATCCCTATTCAATGGTCCACATTTAGAGACATGGACAGAGAGGCTGTGATTGAAATACAATCCCTTGAATATGATAGGGACAATACCTGTAGTGGTGAAGAGGAGGTAGAAGAAGATGAAGAAGAACTTGAAGAGGAAGAAGAAGAACCAAAGGAAGAAGAGGAGGCAGAAATAGAGAAAATAGATGAAGAAGAAGGAAAAGAAGAAGGAGAAGAGGAGAAAAGTGAATAGGAAGAACATAAGGAAGAACCAAGCCCTGAGGAGCATACCAAGAAAAGGGAAGAATATCCAAGGTTGTCTCTTGAACCCATTGAAAGGGAGGTAGTTTCTGCCTTGACTACCCTAAGCACACCTACCAAGTCAAAAGGGAAAAGATAGAGGTAGTATCCCCTCTATTTCAAAACAAGGAGTAGCAAGATCAAGCAAGGGAAACCACAAACACCCACTAGGACTACAATCATAATTGAGTACTCACCAAATGAGCAAGAAAATCTAGTTTCACTGGAAATAAAAGGTGAAGAGGGCACATCAAAACAAGCTTCCCCAAAGTCACCCATCACCCATGTTAGGAGGTCTTTCATGAAGTCAACATCATCAAAGCAAGATAAGGCACTTTTGACCCCATTTCAAAAAGGAAAAATCCTTCTATAGGATCCTCAAACAACCTTACAAACTCTGTGAACACTACAGGAAACATAGAAAAAAACTACAGGGAGGACAATAGGGGCAAAAGGAAGGCAAGGAAGTAGCAAAAAAAGTGTAGGAGGAGGCAACTTCTCTAAAGAAATCTAAGGGGGAGTTCCAAGAGTTGTAGGAGCCTTTCCCATAGCACGACTTGAGCTCTTATTATAGATTCATTGAGGGAGGAATCCTTGAAAAGTTTTGGAATAAGCCAGGTGACTCGCAAATTCTCCAAACGTAGAGCCCGTAGGGCCTTGAATCCAAATACATTCCTACATGGAAGTGACAAGTTAGTAACAAAACCTTCTTCGAAAGGTCTAAGGGTAGCAATAGGCAATAATTGAGTCTCTTCGTTAGAACGAGCTCGATGCATAGCACGCCCTTGTACGATCGGACTAATAAGTTCTATCGGTCCAAAACAGTGGTCCATGTATTGGTGGAAGATTTGCAGCTCTGCTGCTCGCTCTCAGGTGGGCACCCTGGGTGAGGAGTTACTTAGAATGTTGCCAAGATATTTGTATCTTTGGTCTGATATTCAGGAGTAATACCACAAAAATTTTCCATCCCTCTCTTCTTTGATCTTAAGAAAGAGAGAGCAAGGACACATCACTGGATGCAAATTTCCAAATAAAAAAAGGTAGAGGATGTGGGCCATATGGAAGAGAAACTACTGGAGATGGGCAGAGAGTTGAGTAAGATACGAAATAGGGAGAAAATTATGAGATCTCAACTAGAGGCAGAAAACACATGGCTAAGGACGAAGTTATAAGAAAAATAGAGCCAATTGGTGACCATGGCAAGCCTCTCCTTGGAGGCACTCCAGTGCAATATGCCACCAAAATCATATGTCTTGTACCTCAAAGATCAATGGCTGCAATTTCAGATCAAGACACTAGCACAATAGGGGACTATGCCTTTCAAAGACTATAGGAAATTCATTAAACTATGTGATAAGAGAACCCTAGAGGACAAGGCCAAGATATATGAATTCTAGTTGAACAACTTGGCCTTAACAGAATTGAATGTGTGGGACCCCGATGCAAAGTTGGGGAACTTACAACTAATGGCCCTTGCATCATGGATGAGTCATGAGGAGGGCAGGGTTATGGAAGTGAAGAGGGTGTTGGAAAGAGAAGAAAGGGAACCCATTTACATCAGAGCAGAACAAATAAATTTAATCGCTATCGTTAGTACCCACAACATCAATGCCAATGATCCAAAACTTGCACCAAGATACCTAGCTACACAAGAGAAAGCAATCACACATTGCGAGAACACTCTGAGATTGCTCGGGAATGAAAGCCAGAAAGCATGGTAAAGGAGATGGAGAACCCTACCATACAACTTAAGGATTGGGGAGTATCATTCCCTTGAGAGGATGAGAGATGTGCTAAAAAGGACCCCACTATATAAGGATGCACTACAGAGGCTCAAAATCAATTGGATTGGTTTGAAACTCAATCCACCCATGCTATTGGGTGTGCTAGAAGGTAGAAAGGAGGAAGAGGAAAGAAGGCAGTAGGAGGAAATAGAGAAGCGTGTGGGGTTTTATCCATAAGAGGAAAATCCATCAATAGAGTTCCGGGATGTCAAGGCCACAAGAGCTATGAAAGATATGGACATAGACTAAGTTGCTCAGAGGATGAGAAACACTTTTAGTAGGGGGCATTGATGAGGCTCATCAATAGGTAATTTATATGGGCCTTAATGGCACTCTCCAGCTTATTAAAATCAAATTTTCTCACATACCTTTACATATTTTATTATATTTTTCTTAATGAGAAGGGTAAAGGTGAGATGTTATGTCATGTGTCCTAATGTGTGTTAATTGCAGGATTTGGAGCAGTTTTGGGCTAATTTAAGTGCAAAAACTCAAAGCAGACAAGCAAGAGGGATTTTTGGAGATTGGATCTCCCTCCTTAACTCCTCAATCACTCGAAGATTCCTCCACCAGATCTCATCAGCTCAGAGTTATAAGTAGCTAAGCCCACCAAGATCATTGGCAACCAAGCCAATGATAGTTGAAGACAAGTCAATCTCAAGTTTGGGAGCCAAGCCTCCCTAATTTTAAGGAATTTGTTGGTAGATTTAGTTTTATAAATAAGAAGGCCTAGGTCCTCATTAGGATTTGACTTTTTATTGTAGGCAAGAGGCAATTTCAAGCTAATATAGTGTGACTATTATTCTCATCTTATTTTTGACATTTTGGTGATAATGAAAAGGTTATTTTTGATCCAGCACTGAGTTGACTCAGAGGGCTGAAGCTCTTGGGTTAGGGCCTAAACCTAGCAGCAATCTTTTTGTACATGTATTCTTAGACTAGAATCATAGATTAGTTGTTAAAGTTATTTATGCTTTGTTTAATTTACAAGTCTTTGAATGATTGGTTAGTTTTGCTTCCGTTAGTTGGAGAAGTAAATCAATGTTACAATAGTGAAAGAAAAAACTTTAGAGAATATTGTGACAATGGCCTCATTATCATCTACCTCATGGGAACATGGTTTAAGGGCTCCACTCTCATAGACCCAAAAACAAATTTATCTTTTGGTTATTACATAGCTTAGGATTTCTTGTTGAGTAGATCATTGTTGATGATTTCTTAGAAGAACCTGCAATTGTTAGTTTGGTTTCTTGAGTTTTCTATTGATTAGAAAGCATTCCATTCCATATATTTAAGCCATTAGCCATGAATAAATAAGTTTCTCAAATTCAACTCATCTTTTCCACATTTACATAAAGTTGTGCATGAATGAAGAAAATAATATGTTTTTTTGTAGGAGTTTTTTATCTGTAGCGAGGAACTCATTCCACGAGCCTCATCTAAGTCTTCTCCACCCCTCACCCAATCCTACCAACTTCTAATTCATATATATTTTGTTTTGTAGCAACCGTGGACAACCACCTTGTGCTAATCCAACCATCCTGAAGAGTTGGACTGATCCTTAGGTAGTGTGCACCTTCCCCATACCTTATTCCACCATCATACTTCTTCCCATAACTTCATTTCACCTTCCCTACCTTCCTACAACTTTTAGCTAAGTTTCCTATAGTAAATCAAGACATCTTGTAGTAATTACATGAAACCCTGTAACAACTACAGGAAACCCTATAGCAACATGTTTTCGATTGTTTTAGGCAGAAATGATGATCAGAGCCTAGGGTAGGCCTTCAACTTGAACACGATAAACCTCAATTCCATTTTGGATAAGTTTTCCCATACCTTCTCCCCCTACAAAAGATCAGATTGTTTAGATTAGCATTTACATTTATAAATTGAAAACCAAAATACTCTTTTCTGCAATATTTAGCTAGTGCATGCATACATCAGTTACAACAATGTTAGGAAAACTTCCATGTCTACTTAGTCGAGATAACTAGATGATATAATGGAAGGTTAAATTAGGTCTATTTTGCAAAGTGATGCATGTTAATTCTTAGCTAGGAAATCTCATGTCATTTCATAGCATTTTCTATTCATCATTTTCATTTCCTTAAAATAGGCAACCATTTAGTTTCTACAACAAATATAGCTTTATATTCAATTTCAGCAGTCAACCTCCTTATAGTCAATAGAATACTGACTTGAAAAACCCTAGTAGTCGATCGCCCCAGTTGAGAAGTGACAATAGTAGACTATTGCATCTGTTGTGCATATAACATTGTCACCTCCAAGTTTTTACAAACCCCAGGTTGATAAAGTAAAGTTGGTTTCCCTAGGAGTTGTAGCATCCTTGTTGTAATACTAGGGCTCATCAAAATGTATAGAGTAAAGTGAGCTTCTAAGTGAGAGGTAGTATCACCTAAGAAGAGACACATGGGAATTGAAAAGGTCTATCCAACATCCAACGAAATAGTCCACATCAGTTGTAGTAGTCGTTAAAACTGAATTCCAAGGGACAACACGTACACTACCTAGCAGAGTAGTCCACACATATGTGATGGTCGTTATAACTAGAAAACAAATATGGTATGTCAAGCATCCCACAGAGTAGTCCACAAGGATGTGACATCTGTAATATCCAGTACACAATAGTGGTCTGCCTAGTATATTGTGGAGTAGTCCACATGGATGAGACTACGGTGATAACTAGTACAACACATTCCCAAAAATGTAAGTACTAAAACAACCAAAGAAGTTCAAATATCTTAGTACAGGTGAAACAAACATACATTACAAATGCCGAAAGAATAGTCTTACAAACATCTACAAAACATGCATGAAAATGTGCTGGCCTTAATAGGCATTTGAATTAAGAAAAAGTCCCAAGACACATCTGTACACCATACATCACTAGTCCTAGTAGTGGGACATTAGAGCCACTCCTTGCTCCTCAAAGAACTGATTGTCGATTGTCAAGGCTATGTGGGAGGATCCAAGATAAAATGTACTTGCTCATATAATGGGAGGGGTATATATAGCCAAGGGTGATGCTTGACCCTTGTGACTCTTGGACTACCCTCATGACCTTTCAACTTCCTATGACTTTTCAACTGACATGACTCTTCATCTTCATGTGTGTGTCCATTAGACGTCCACTTTAAATTACATTTGGTTTCAACATATATGACCCATAATAGTGATGTGGCCTTGAAAACTCATTACATAACTTGACATGACACTGCTGACATATACAGGTTGGCTGTGGTGGCCATGTCAAGATGTTGCGCTACTATGTGATGGATGCACTCTTGGGTGTGCTTTTTCTTTTCCTCTGCATGGCTTGATACTATGGGATCTTCAATGGTCTTTGCCTTGCAATATCGTTATGTGCATGTGTTCCTTTCGCTGGAGCTTCTCTCATCCATCCAACTACAAGTAAGTCTTCTAGCATGTTTGGTCCTTCTTCATCCCATTCATCATCTCGCCATGATCCATTAGTGTACCTGTTCCTACAATTCACTCATGACTGGACAAAATCAAATCCAAAAACTCCTAGTCTAAGATGTATGCATTACTTTCCATGATCCGGGCTTAGGACAGATGATAGGTTTCGAAGAGGGCCCAACAACTGTGCAATGTGTAGTTCTAGGTGACAAGGAGATGGACTAGCCATTGAGACTGCGCAAAGTGCAGTTCAAGATTGTCTGAGGAACTCATGGGAACAGTCTGCACTATTGGGAAAAACTGCACAATGGTCATTGGTAGGCAGGATTGCAAAGTTGAGGTCACCAGTGACAACTTCAAGGTGGGATCCTGAGGGACACCTTTACACAATTTCCAGAGGGAAGTCAAGGCAAGAAAACAGAGATACTAGAGGACAATTTTGCATAGTTTTTGAGAGCATTGAGTCCTAATGAGTGAGGTCACTAGGAGGACACCTATACGCAGTTTCGTGCAGGCTTAGGTCTCTCTGCAATGTGGGTTTCTAGCAGAAAGGAATAAGGCTTGATGACTAATCTTGTGAAGTGCACAATTCAGGTCGGGCCTTGAGGTAGTTTCTACACGGTTCTGGGAAAGAAGACAACATGTTCACCTCTAGGATTATGCAGTGCAACTGACCTAGAGGAAATCCTCAAGCATTGCGTAGTTCCAGGAAATAGAGAAGCACCACTGATGGTTGAGATTTCACATTTTAGCTCATTTAGGATCCAATGAAGTGTGGTTATTCAATCGAAGAGATTTTCAGGAAAATAGCTAAGTGTGATAGGCAAGTTAACTTGTGAGAACTTCGACATTGTGATCACACACTTAGCATACTTCGACAATATGACAACAATGACCACTGGGAAAATAGAGAAAAGTATGAATTTATGTGAGACTGTATAGAGCTGAAAGTGACAAATGAGACACTTGGGATAAACATTTGGATGACCGTGATGACACTTGCATGAAAATTCTTACAACTTTGTGTATGAGTGTGATAGGTGTTCACATTGCAAGGAAAACTTTTATACATAAATACCAACCTTCATGGTCACTAGAATGGTTTGAAAACATGAAATAACAACCAAACATGTCAAAATATGGCAAATGCTAACAAGTGGAAGGGATAAAGACACGTAGAGGAAACATATGGAATGACTTCCAGTGCTTGTAACCATGCATATCATTGAAGCAAAAATGATATGAAAATGATAATAAGTCCTTCAAACTACACTAAGAAGTCTATTTCAAAAGATGTGCTTCATTTTCCATACCTACCCTCCAAAGGGTTATGCATCAGACGGAGTCTTCATGCGGTCCTGATATTTTATCACACCTTAGGTTCCTTCGTCTTCTTATCTTCCTCCTCAGCTCCTTGAGATTCATTTGGCATGTCATCCTTCTTGTGGTCACTGAGAGACACATCTGTGTATTTTCTGTGGGCAGTGACTGCTGTGGGATGAGACCTTGGGAGGACACATCTGCTCAGTTTTAGGATGCAAGGTAGACTGAGTAGCTAGGGGAAAAACTATGCAGTTTTAGGATGCAAGGTATTGTCGTGGGATGAGGTCCTGGGAAGACACCTCTGCACAATTTTAGGATACAAGGTAGACAGGACGACTAAGGGAAAAAATTGTGCAATTTTAGGATGCAAGACACTGCTGCAGCATGAGGCCTTCAGAGGACACATATGTGCAGGTTTCAGGATACAAGGTAGAATGGGAAGCTGAGGGACAAAACTATATAGTTTTAGGAGACAATTGGTTCTAAAGGAGGGAAGGAACTAGAGGAAAACACTGCGCAGTTTCGAATGCTAAGGGAGACTGGGTAGATTTCCCCTTGAAGTAAAACAAACGTCCCTTTGCATAGCAAGAGATAATCCCCATCCCCAAATATGACACATATTATAGAAAGATAAAAGTGTGAACGAATCTTAATATTGGAAAGGGGATCTTGAGATCATCATATTACCAATAAGTGACTAAGGAAAGATTGATCACATGATCCACAGTAGGCTCCAAAATTTGAGTATACGCCAAAATTTTGGAGGGTGTTGAACTTCTACAATAATGTCCCAACCTTCAAAACCTTGTGGACCACTTTTCGTGCATTTTCAAACTACGTCCCACTACACACAACTCAAACAGATGCATGCCTCGTTTCACCCCATTTTCACACTAGACCCACTAATCTTCTTTGCTCAATAAACAATACATCAAAAGAAGACTCTCTACCAAACACCTTATTAAAAAACTCACTCTCAACATAACTCTACCACAAACAAAATCATATCATATCAACAAAAACTTAGATAAACCTTAGAAACAAACAACAAATTTGACAACAACATCAACACACTATGAGTCAACCACATAAGATGTCACAACAACATATATGAAAATACAAGACTCAACAACTACACTATAATAATATAGAGCTTAATCATCAAGAATTTCTTCTACAATGACTTGCTCATGACAAAACCTTCTCTGCAACCTATGTTCTCTCACAAATAGAGACCAAGCCTCTTTAATAATTAACCTGACAAACACACAATTCTTCTCAACATTTTGTCTCTACTTCATTTGATAGATGCCATTGATCTCTACTCCCAGTGTCTCTTTTTGATCACTCAAGTATAAAAGATATACATGCACTATCTAACATCTACTCTATTCAATACACATTCCTAACACTCCAACCTTTGATCAGTGTAACATACCCCTTCTATCGCTAGACCCTACAGAGGGTAGAAGGAGGTAGTTACTAAGTTGAACTAACCTCCAAAGTCTAGTTATGGAAATGGGGTCTAAATTTATTGATATATTTTAATTCCCTCAAAACTCAATATAAATAACATTTCTACATTCATCTTGTCAATTCCTTTCCAACAATATAAAATTTGACTCGATCTGACACCTAGATCAAAAGATATGGCCATTTAAATGTTTCCCTATTAAATAATTCCATGTGACCTTGGCCTAACATGTGGCACCTATGTGGTCCTCACGTGGTTCCCACATGGGAAACCATCATCATTACCCACGTGGTAGCTATTGTTATAGGAAAATTTCACCTAAGTTAACATGCCATTTTTGACCCAGTAGATTAGAATATGATCTACCCAGATGTGTGTGATCTTGTAAAGAGATCAAAGGATCTAGCTCTAATTCCTTCCTATACAAGCAATCACATACTACACTAATACAAGTTGCTACATAAGAAGGGATTGAGGATCGGTACCATACATGATCATAGATCAATGATGTCTCTTGGGCTTGATGCAGAAGAAAAACCTACTCCTACCTGAAGATCCCACATCCTCTTGCAATAATACAAGACCTTGCACACATACACCACCAAAAAACCCACAATAGCCTTCCACAGAGGGCTTATCATTCTAAAAATAACATGAACAAGCATAAAACATAATCATATCATAGATATAGGAAAGGAACATAGATCTATTTGATGGGCGTCCTTTATAGGTAGATAATAAGGCCCATATGGCCTTCCTTCAACCTATATTTACCTTTTTCCTAACTTTAATGACATCTTTTTAACTATTGTGTTATTATTAGGACGACTAGAGGATGATTATCATATCTCGTGGCCTAATGTGATTAATCAGAATGCATTAGAATTCATTTACTATGTAGAGATACGTTGGAAGGAAATTGGAGAATATATGGAATGCATGGTTGGGGATATAGTATTGACAAGCCAAAAATATAGTTTCTTTCTTTTGTAGTAGTTAAGTCTTTGATTTGGTTCCTTTTACATACTTTGTTTTCTGCACATGTAATGATTGATCTAGAAATCTTCTTTAAGCTTGGAAAGAATCATCTCTTATGGATGTAGGTCCTGTGAATGCTCCAATTTATATTGTCTTTTAATACAGTAGATAGATTTCAAATAAAATTCAACTCGTCCTTTCTTGGTTATTTCATTTTTCTGCAATTTAGTTGTTACTTTGAAACTATTTTCAAGCTGCAAAATAATCATTTATCTTGTGTATAGGTACTACTATTGTTTTGTAGGGTTGGATTTGTTATTTCCACCCCCATCCCCACCAACAACCTCTTTCCTATCACCTCACAACTCTCCCAAAGCACTGTCCACTGAAAACACATTTTTAGGTTATTGAAGGCCACTGTGTGCGTTGGTTTTTGTGCAATATGGGCTCCTAAAGGGTACTAATTTTGGAAAATTCCTCACAAAACCTTTGTCTACCCTCCACTACCTTTCCCTACATTCATACCACCTTCACCACCCTAATAATGCTCACGAATCTAATCTTGTAGAAGAACATGGAAATCCTATAACATCCTATAACAATCATGTAGCATCCTATAACACTATGTAAAGTTGGGAAAAAATTCTGCTAAAGCTTTATTTTTTCCTCCTAGCCTTGAATAATTCCCCCATAGGCTCCAAAATCATGCTTGAGAGAGGCCAAAGACCACTTAGGACTTGCCTTTCACCCACTGTAATACATTTCTGCAATAAGGGTTAGTGGATAGATTTATGAATTTGATAGTACAGTAATGATTTCCCTGATTAACTCATAAGATATCTAATGAATTATGTCACTAATTCTACTTTCCTTGAACACAATGATTAAAGGTTGATTACATGTTTTTTCTTACACAAAGTAGATTAGGATTACTTGCTTTAATTTATGCTTCTTAATATAGGGTTTCAATTTCAAGCATTGTTATTCCATTGCATAGACTAGGTTTCCTTTATATGCAACATTTACATTCTGCAAATAGATTAATGTTTACATTTTTGTAAGTAGAGTAGGCATTAGATTTTTGCAAATAAGGTTATCATTTACCTTTTAGCAAGTAGCATTTCCATTTCTTTTCAAATAGAATAATTTTTCCATTTCTGCAAGTAGAAAAGAACTTTCCTTTCATGCAATTTCTTTTCCTGCCAATCTAGACTTAGTTGATAGAGTTGTCTTTGTGTGCCTTGGTCTAGTCCATTTCTTGAAAGTGACATGAGTAGATATTTTTCTACTATGCATATAGCAATGTCACATCTTAATTTTATATGAACACCGAGTTGATAATTAAAATTCGTAGCCATGGGAGTTGCAACACTCTTGTTACAATATTGAGGCTCATCACATTTTGGCACTATTGCTGGGGAGGTGTATAAGTAGATGTTTCTTCTTAGAAGTTGCTTGTTTTTATTTATTTTGTTTTGGATCAACATTGTTTGATTTGACAAATTCAAAAAAAAAGAAAGAAAGAGAAAACCACAAAAACACAAATTCTTTCATCTCATAGGAGTAGGGATAATAAAAGGAAATTCCTACCAAAAACCCCCACCCCTTCTAGCAGTCAACCATCACTCTTCTTTGGTCACTATGAACGTCCTGATATAATAATATAAGAGTTGGAGAATCCCTTAGGTGAGTACCCATAAATATGTGAAGAACCCATAGGGGAGGAAGAACCCATATCACCTACCCAAAACATGGCTAAAAATAGGTAGACCAACTAACTCCTATTTGAGAAACCAATGGGGAGGCCAAGATGAAGAACATAAGCCCCACTTATCTCCCACACTTCCATGGCCTAGTATCCGAAGATCCTGACACATTCATGTTTGAGTTTTTTATAGTTTGTAGAACCTATGATTATACTTATAATGAATAGAAGTTGAAGTTGTTTCCTTACAACCTCAAGGATGTAGCCTTATTCTAGTTCATGAGCCTTCCTAGAGGCAACACCACTACCTAGGAACAAATGAAACTTGGCTTTAATAAGAAATACAAGGATTATTCTAGGTCTAGGGAGACAAAGGAGGATATCTTTAGGATGACCCTAGGGCAAGACGAGTCCTTAGAAGATTATGAGGAAAGGTTCCAACTCAACTATATAAGGGCTAACTATACCCTTGACCTTGAGTCACTAGATATTGTACTCCTCCAAGGGATTAGGGAGGATGCAATGGAGACACTTAATATCTTGTTTGGTTGAGATATTTACCATCTAACATATGAAGACATCAAGATAGTATTTAAGAATCATTCTAGGGCTACAAGGAAGAGAGGTAGGTCTGTTCAAGGCATGGGCAAATCTTCTCCCTCCACCTCAACCATGAAACATTAGATAAGGAATATGCTAAAATACTTTAAGAGTGAGATGTTTCACATTTTTTTCCTTACAGATGGATACTATGTAGATTAAAAAGAAGTAAGAGGAGGCAGAAAGGGCACTAGCTATCATTTTCCCTAGATGCACCAAGGCACACCCCAGAAATGAGTGTCCAATGAATGACATAGAGGTTTACTCTATTTGGGAGGAGAACTGTGTAAGAGAAAAATTTACTTCTCTTCTAGGCCTAAAGGTTGTATACCAAGGGGAAGAGAATGGCTTGGAGTATCTTTGCTTCATCAATCAAAGGAGGTCACAAGGCCCTCAACCATACCAACAAGACATGCAAAGTGCACATTATTCTTCTTTCAATCCAAACAATAATTAACCATTCCAGCATTGGTATCCTCCAACTCACTCATCTTTTTATGTGCCTTCTCCTTGGTCCTATGATCCTAAGTATCCTCCTTAACCTGTCAATATACCCTTGCAAACATACCAACCTTAGCCTCCTCAATGGGGCAACCCTTCACAAGGATGGATGCCTCAGGAATCCCAACCTCTTGCCTTGTTTCCTCCTCCTCCATCTCAACCACAAGTACTCGACATTAAAACACCTAAGTAACCTCAGATGCCTACTCAACCCAATCCAAACTCGAACAATAAACATTCCCAATAAATATCTAGTGGGGAAACATCCTATCCCACTTATGTTGTGGAAATATAGGAGATCAACCTTAGGTCTGGAAAGGTACTTCAGGTTACTCACCCACCTTCTCCAACTGAAGATCTTGAAGAAGAGACGGAAGAAAGTAACCCTCAAGCCAATATACCTCTCTATGCTCAAATTTTTTTCTAACCTAAACAACACACCTCAGAAGAAGCTAAACTTCTAGGAGAATTGAAGAAATTGTGTGTTAAGATACCCCTTCTCCATGCCATAAAATATGTTCTCATTAAAACAAGCTCATAAGGGAATAGTTTTTCAAGAGGCATGGGAGAAGAAAAAGAGATGCCCCCACTATCAATGTTGTTGGGCAGTTATCTGATCTAATTCTTGGGAGGGTTATTTCCCAAGAGTACTTGGATCCTGGTAGCCCAGTAGTGGATACACACATTAAAAATATAGTAGTTCCAAACACATTTATTTACCTTGGGGCTACAATAAATGTCATGACCAAGGAAACCATGCTAAAGCTAAACCTCCAAGGAACCTTGACAAAGACCACTACAGTATTGCAACTTGTAGATAGATCCATATTATCCCTCGAGGGAGTTATTGAGAATGTGATGGTTTCCATTGAATCTTGGGAATATACCCCAGATTTCCTTGTGCTCCAACCCAAAACCAAGTTTAATGGGTACCCTCTCATTGGAGGGATACATTGGTTAGCCACTGCTAATTCTTACATTAGTTGTAGGGCTAGAAACCTGACCACTAAAAATTGGAATCTCACAAAGAAACTTGTATTATATCAACCTTCTCAAGCCTCTGTTGAGCATGATTTACCTTTGTCGGTAGAGAAAGAGGAAGAGGAAGAGGAATATTTTTATTTATCACCCCTCTATCAAGTTTGTACATTATACAATGAGGTAAGAAGTAGATAGCTAGATGAGGATAACCTTATTCATCACAAATTATAACCTCAATGTCATGTTGCCATGCCAATTGATGGGCAAGTGAAATATTCCTTAAGGAAACCTAAGTACTATCCAAGGGATGAAAATTTCTCTACCAATTCTAACCCAGATCTTGCTAAGATTATGGAAATCATTCCATCCAAAACTTTAAAAATCAACCCTTCCCTCTTAATAGAAAAATAAGAGAAACTATGCACTGTATTGAGAAAACATCTTGATGCCTTTACTTGGGACTGTAAGGAAATGAAAGGGGTGCATACCTTGGTTTTTACCCATCATATTTACATTAAGGAGGGATGTAAACCTATGTGCCAACCACAAAAAAATGAACCCCGCCCTTAATGATAATGTGAGAGAAGAACTGCAAAAACTACTGGATGCAAGATTCATCTACCCAATTTCAGATAACGAGTCGATATCCCCTCTTGTCATTATACCCAATAAAAATGGGAAGTGGAGGATATGTGTTGACTATAGGGAAATCAAAAATGCTATAAATAAAATCATTTCCTTTGCCTTTCATTGACAAAGTCTTGGATGGCCTTGTAGGGAAGAAGTTCTTCTCATTCCTGGATGGATTTAGTGGATATAATCATATCCACATCAGCCCTGAGTATCAGGACAAGACCACCTTCACATGTCCATGGGAGAACTTTACCTATAAAGTCTTTCCATATGGTTTGTGAAATTCTCGTGCTACCTTCCAAAGGGAAATTTTGAGTATTTTTGTTGATCTTGTTGATGACATAGTTGAAATATTCATTGATGACTTCACCCCTTCTGGAAATGATTTCCAGGAAGCTCTTTCCAATTTGTGTAAATTTATAAGTAAATTCATTGAAATGAATCTTTCACCATGTCTCGAAAAGTGTAATTTTTTTTTTTTATGAATGTAGGGATTGTCCTAGATCACTTTATTTCTAAGGAAGGAATCCAAGTTGACCCTAAAAAGGTTTCCATTATCAAAAGGGTCCCTGCCTCTAAAACCAAAGGGATGCTATAAGTTTTCTTGGTCGAGATGGATATAACAACATATTCATTAAGCAGTTTAGCAAGTTGGCTTCACTTTTGTTTGGATTGTTGAACAAGGATTCAGATTTTTGTTGGAAAGATAAATATCAAGAGGCATTCGAAGAGCTAAAAGAGAGATTAACCACTACATCAATTATTATAGGTCCCAATTGGGCACTTCCTTTCCACATCCACACAAATGCATTAGGAAAAGCTGTAGGAGAAGCTTCGAGACAAATGGAAGACAAATTGCCTTACGCCATATATTTCATTATTAAGAACCTCTCCAAAGCTTAACATAATTACACGATTATTGAAAAATAACTCTTAGTTGTTATGCACTCGTTGAACAAGTTTAGGCATTATATCATTGGATACCAAGTATTTGTTCATACTGATCATGCAACCATTAAATACTCAGTGAATAAACCTGATGTTAATGCTAGGATCATTAGATGGTCATTATTGTTGTAAACAATTTGATCTAACCATTGCTAATAAGCTAGGGAAAGAAAATGTGGTTACAGATTTTTTGTCTAGACAAACATTGTCTACAGGAAATGAGGAGATGATAGATGACCAACTTCCAGAGGAGCACCTTTTTTCTATTTCATTACTATCTCCTTGGTTTTCTTATATAGAAAATTTCTTGGTTTCTAAGAGGTTCCCTCCTAATCTATCCTCAAAGGAGAAGAGCAAGATTGTTAGAAAAAGTTCCCCTTTCACTTGGATTGGGTGAAATCTCTTCAAGTTGGGACCAGATCAGATCTTGAGGAGACATGTGAGGGAGGATGAGGTCTTTGACATCCTTTCAGCATGTCATGATGGAACTTGTGGGGACCATTTTGCTGCTAAGAGGACAACCTTCAAAATACTCCAAGTTAGATATTATTGGCCTACTCTACACAAAGGTGCTAGAACATACACTACTAGATGTGATAAGTGCCAAATGAAGGGAAAGACTACACCCAAGGGTGAGATACCCCTATAACCTCAAGTGACTCTTGAGCCATTTGAGAAATGGGGCATGGATTTTTTTGGGCCAATTGATCCCCAATTTAGACAAAAGAGATTCATCATTGTGTGCAATTATTACTTGAAAAAGTGGGCTAAAGAAAAAGTATTAAAGGCAAAAACCAAGTAGAAGGTGGCATAATTTCTAAAGGAAAATATCTTTTATAAGTTTGGATTTCCATATCTTTTATAAGTTTGGATTTCCAACGGATTTTGTCACTAATCAAGGAGTTCAATTTACTTCAAATTTGATTAAAGGCATCATGGAGAAGCATCATATAAAACAAAAAAATTCCATTTCCTATCATCCTCAAGAAAATCGGAAGGTGGAGGTCACAGACAAATCTTTGTTGAACATCCTAACTAAAGTTGTCAACAATGACAAAAAATATTGGGAAGCCTGACTTGTAGAGGCCACTTACGCCTGTAATACCACAATTGGGTTTACCCCCTTTGGGCTGGTTTATGACAAGAAGGATTTGTTGTTCATTGAGTTTAAGTATAACACCTTACTAATGGAAGCACATTTTGATTTAGATATCATTGCAGCTCATCGAGGAAGGTTTCTCCAACTCAATGGTTTGGATGAGTTCAAATTGTAGGCTCTCATGTACACTGAGGTGGTCCAACTGCAGAGGAAGATTTTGCATGATAAAAACATTAGGGAAAGGACCTTCTGAGATGGCGATTGGGCCCTGTTGTATGATTCTAGGTTCAAGGATTTGAAAGGAAAATTGTTGATGAGATGGCCAAGTCCTTATCTGGTAGAGAAGTGTCATGAGAATGGATCTATCCAAATAAGAATAATTGATGAAGAAGGAATTCCACCCTTAGTTAATGGTTACTGATTGAAGTTGTATAAGAGGCCTCTGTCAAAAGAGGAGTTCACCAGCTTAATAAGAAAAAGAGTTGAATGAGATTTGGTGAACCATAGCTCTTAGTGCATATAGCCTCTGATCAATAGAAGAAAAGAAAAAAAACATGAAAAAAAGAAAAAAGAAAAAAGAGAAAAATGAAAAAAGAAAAAAGGAAGAAAAATAAAAAAGCCTAGGTGAAAGTCTCCATGAGGGACCTGAGGCCAACTCCAGGGCTGAAAACCTCTTTGAGGCAATTCAAGAGTCAAAAAATAATAAATTAAAATATCTCGAGGTGAAAACCTCCTTTGACGCATTTGGGGCAATCCTATAGGTTGAGAACCTCTTTTGAGGCAGCTTGCAGGTCTCAAGAAAAAGGAAAAAATTGAAAAATGAAAAATAATACAAATAATAAAGGGAAAGAAAGGGAACCTTTACATTAATATTGCTAACATGTTTTTACATGGTTCCAACCACAACCATAGAAGGGCATCGATTAAAGTAAGCAACCTCAACACTCCACTTTTCCACCCACCAAAGACTAGCTATATGCATATCCTTCATCATTCCATAAACTTCCCCAAGTCCCTCCATCACCAAACTTATCTCACTCAATTCCTCAAGGTTGTTGTAAGACCTATTATTTAGACATACATGTTGCAATGTGGTAGCACATGACGTCATCCCGCTCATGCAGAGAGGATGGAGTATTAAGTTGTGGAATGAACCATTTGAATAGGTACGGAGGTGGTAGCTATACTTGTATGTTAATTTGAGTTTACTTTGTTGTAAGACCTATTATTTAGGCATACATGTTGCAGTGTAGTGGTGCATGGAGTTATGTATGATAAAGTTGTGGAGTTGACCACTTGAATAGGTATGAGAGTGACAAGTGTAATTTGAAATCTCACAATATGAGGTGGTTTAATGAACCATGTGCAAACAAAAAGTCCTAGAAAAGTGCAAGATACAACAACTGGTTCGCCATATATTTCGGTGAATGGTAACTTTTTTATATGGACTTCAACAAAGATATTGGGACCAAGTTAATCTCCCCAAGTCAAGTTTAAGGAAGGAATTGTTAGGGTAGTTAGGGGAATCTTAACTCGACCATGGAAAACTTAGCTCAGTCATAAAGTCAATTTGATATGGTCATTATGAACTCAAAGTTTTTATAACCTATGGTTTTTCTTATGGTATTTTCATGCAAGTAGCCTATTTAAGGACACAATGACTCCATTGTATGATGTCTTTGGATCACATAATAATAAAAGTATTATCTTGATACTAGAACGTATTTCAGAGATGATACATTATCACAAGATTGCACAAACGATGTAGAAAGTGATACATTATCAGGATTACGCCACTGCCTCATTGCCAACGTCCTAGTAAAGAGGATGGTGAATTCCAAAATAAACTTGAACATCGGTGACTACAAACAATTCTCTGCTTTTTGACCACATAAGTCTCCCATGGAGAGAGGGTTTTGCAAACTTACTGGTTATGAAACCCTATGATTTAAACTTTTTAGCAACTAGTAATAAGCAAGGTAGCCGAGTTGGTTAAAGCTTCTACTAAGTCATTGGCCCTTTGTCAAGAGGTGTGGGTTCAATTTTCTTTGGCTCTATTAAAGTGAGG
Source organism: Pinus taeda (assembly GCA_000404065.3). NCBI lineage: Eukaryota > Viridiplantae > Streptophyta > Pinopsida > Pinales > Pinaceae > Pinus > Pinus taeda. The sequence goes on from APFE031374790.1 coordinate 230,633, forward strand.
CTTTTAAATGTGGGTTCAATTGGGTCTGAGGCCCTTTTGGATAAGCTTACCTAACCTAGTTACTACTTAGGAAAAGAAATTCCTACTTACATATTATATTTGGAAAACCATATAATTTCATATCAATTTACTTTGAAAATTCGAAAGTAAAGCACCAACATTCTCTAAAATATACAACTAATTATAGCTAATAGCTTTCCCACAACATTATTGTAACATACAAATGGGGTTGATTGTCTTTTTCACTTTTTGGGAAAAATAGATACCTATTAAAATAGGGTAAAATTGAAAACAATTTATAGAAAATTCACTACATTATATTTAAGCAAAGAAAACAATTCTTAGAAAAATTACATCCATGTAAGTAAACACATGAATTATTCCACTGAGAGCAGCACAATAGGAGGTAACACTGTAACCCCCAACATTTAGAACGCCACAAGTCTAATATTTTATATGGAAATCCTTCAATCTAAATATGGATGCAAGAATGAGTATCAATCAAAATCAAAAGTGCTCCAAGTTACATTAAAATTAAAATGGATAATTTAATATAAAGTTTAGCTTAATGAAAATATTCATCATTTATAATTGACATGCAAAAACATAAATCTATAACATGTAAGAATTCAAGCCACGCAAATAGGACTTACCATAAACAATGGCCCCCCAAGGATTTTAATGTGACAATATGCTCATTGTCATCCAGTATTTCCAATCTAACTGAAAAGTTAGAATTGGAATTCACATTTTTTATGTTTTTTACTGCAATACTATTTCTTACACACCAATTACAAAAGGTAGACTAAATGGCTGTGAGTTAAAATTTATATCCGGCTCCTACTCACTTGCCTTTAATTTTGTTGTTTTTGTTGTGAAATGAGCAAATGTTTACTCTGCAATTAGTTTAGTTTTACTATTAAGGTTGATAGAGGTGTACAAGCTATACCCCTCTAAATTTGCACGTGTTGTTTTACAAGTAAATGTTTTTAATTAGGCCTAATCAATATGCCCACTCAAGTTGTACTTTTGAAAAAACATGTATTCTTAATCATTAACCATTAAATCTATTTATAAAGAAACACTATAACTTCAAACACTTTTATTTTTATTTTTATGTTTTCTTCTTTACCATGGTGAATAGATAAGGAAATCAAGCATTTTTGTACACATGGCAAAATAAACTCCATGATGGGAAAACTTGTATTATTGACGAGAGAATCAACTATTGTTACATTTGAAATATCGGTACCAAATAGTTATGTCTGGACAAGATATTAACTAAAAAATAAAAACTAATTTCAATAATAATGTACAACAATAATCTTGAAGGATTAGTTAACATTCCCCCCTTAATCCAAAGGGACATCTGCCATACCATGTAATTTTATGAACTTTTCGAAATTTTCACATCACAATGCTTTGGTAAATATGTTTATGATTTTCTTTGAAGTAGACCAATGCATCAGATAAATAACTTTGGCCTCTACATAATGTTGAATAAAGTTATATTTGGTGTTAATATGCTTGCTTTGATCATGAAATTTAGGATTCTTAGCCAACTGAAATGCAGAAGAATTGTCAACAAATAGAGGAGTTGAAGATTTTTGTTTCTCCTAAAAATCTTCAAGTATTTTGTGAAACCAAATGATTTCTTTTGTGCCTTGAGTTGCTGAAAAATATTTGGCTTCAATGGTAGAATCAATGGGAAAAAATTGCTTGTGTGATCTCCAAGTGATAATTGTTGATCCAAGATTCATCAAATAACAAAAGGTACAGATCTAATTTTCCTTATCTCCATCAAAGTCAGATCTAAATAGCCAATGAGATGGAAATCTGCAACTTTGGAATATTTGATTCCATATGTTTGAGTGCCTTTTAAATACTTTAGCACTTGTTTTGCTATAGCCTAATGACCTTCACAGGGTTGATGCATGAACCTGGAAAGTATTACTACAACAAAAGCTATGTCAGGACGAGTAGTAGTCAAAAAATTCAAAATTCCAACAAGTTGTTTGTACTTTGTTGGATCTCCAAATGCACTTACTTAAGCGAAATTAAGCTTCCAATTTTGCTCCATTGGAGTAGAAACATGGTTACAATCATGCATTCTAAATTCGTTCAATAGTTGTCTAGTATATTTCTTTTGAGAAATAAAAATGAATTTGGGTTTCTGATCAACTTCAATTCCTAAATAATAACGCAATAAAACCAAACCTGTCATGTCAAAAATTTCCTATAACTTTCTTTGAACATATGCTATATAATCATCATTATTCCATGTGATCATCAAATCATCAATATAAACAACCAAATATACAACTGAATTTCCAAATTTGTCGAAAAGAAGTGTTGTGTCATCTAGATCAAATAACTTATAATTAAGCTTGAGAAGTTGTTTAGTTAATTTTTCATACCATGCACAGGGTGCTTGTTTAAGTCCCTAATAGCCTTCACCAATTTGCATACCTTATGTTCTTTTCCTTTGATATGAAAACCCTTTGGATAAAACAAATAAACATCCTCCTTCAAAATCACCATTAAAAAACCTTTTTTTTACATCCATATGATCTATCTTCCACCCCTTTTGAGTTGTAAGGGAAAAAAAAGGTAATAATTGTGCCCCATTTTGTTGTAGGAGAAAATGTCTTTCTGTAATCAACACCTTCGTTCTGAGTGTAGCCTTTTGATACAAGCCTTGCTTTTTATTTATCAAGTGAACCATCAGCCTTATATTTTATTTTTACACCCATTTACAACCAATAGGTTTGATTCCAATAGGAGGATCCACTAACCTCCACGTTCCATTTTTAATGAGGGCATCATACTCCTTTTTCATTTCATCCTTCAATTCATCACAATTCGTAGTTTCTTCCAAAAAACTAGGTTCACTAATTGTAGAATAATTAAGCTCTCAAGCATAAGAAATGTTACCTGAACTCGAAATAACATCACTTTTAGAATAAATTCCTTTTTAAAAATCATCATACTTACCTTGAAATCTTTGAAACCACATGGATCTTTGTAAAGATTGTTGAAGTGGTTGTGATGGTTACTCATCGTGAAATACAGTTCTTCAGGAACACTTTCTGACTCTGCAAAAACAACAATATCCTCCAATCTTTCTTTAGCAGAAACATTCTCATGAGCCAGAAATGGAAAACCCACAAATGAATCCAAAATGGGAACCCGCCTTCAGTTTATGGAACATCGTTATCAGATTCAAAATAAAACTTTTTGGATCCAAATTTATCCAAATGAGTCAGTTGTCTGTCAACAATGGAATTATCTTTAGCAAACTCAAGAAAAATAACGTCTCTAAAAAGAATGAATTTATTATTTTGTTCATCATATAAAATGTAATCTTTTGAAGTATTAGAATATCCCAAAAATATGCATTTTCGACTTTTGACACCCAATTTATTTCTCTATTATTTAGGAATTAAAGCATAACATGTAGATCCAAAAACTCTAAAATGTTGAATAGTTGGGAGTCTATTATACCAAAGTTCATATGGATTTTTGATGTTGATAACAGAAAAAGGACAATGATTTCTAATATAAGCTTCACAAAGAACTGCTTCTCCCCAAAACATCAACTTTACATGTTTAAAAAACATCATGGATCCAACCATATTAAGCATTGTCCTATTCATACGCTCTGAAACACCATTATGTTGCGGATTGTAAGGTATTGTAATATGCTGTTTGATGTCCTTGTCCTTTAAATATTGTTCAAAAGGATTAGAAGTATATTCACCACCATTATTAGTTATGAGAATTCCAATATTCAGTTGAGTTTCATTTATGATCATCAAATGAAAATTTTTAAAAATTTCAAATACTTGTGATTTTTCTTTCAATAGATACACCTAACACATTCTCGAATAATCATCAATAAATGTCTGCATATATTTATTATCATTGGAAGTTGCAAGAGGAATAGTTCCACATAAATCAGAATGTATGAGACCTAATTTTCATGAATCTCTAGAAGAAGAAATATTGAAAGGTTGTTTACAATGTTTCCCCAAAATACAAGCATCACATGGTTTAAGCTTTCTTGGAATTGTGAGCAATCCTTTTATACCCTATTGTCTCATAATTATGATGCTTCCATATTTAATGTGATCAAAACGAGCATGGCATAATAAACTTGAAGATAAAGTATCACTTTGTTGTGCTAAAATAACAAAATTATCACAAGAATTTATAGTAGATGAAGTGTCATTTAGTTTCAAAAGTGTACCTCCTTCAACATTGGTCATAATAATTGTATGATCAGATGCTCTACGTATCTCAATAATGCCATCTAAGATATGTATGGAATACCCCTATTGTCGGATATATATAAGAGACATTAAATTTCTTTGAAATTGTGGAATATAAAGAACATCATGTAGAACATAATTTGCAAGTTTTGGTATCTTCAAATGGATCCAATTCCTGAAGGCTTAATTTGAGATTTTTTTTGCAAAAGATACTACCTAATCTACTTGGTCACTCAATGTTTCAAATAAATCTCTCCTAAAATTCATATGACATGTAGCTCCTGAATCTAAAATCCAACTGTCTTTCCAGGAAGAAAATGTAGTACTAAAAACATCATTAATGTTGAAATTGCAATGAGCAACAATATAATGGGCAGCTGTAGATGATTTTTCTTTATCTGGTGGTGGTTATTCTTTATTCTCACTAAATTGTTCTCTCCCTTCGCTGACCTTATCCCAAGGAGCTCCACATTTAATAGAATTATGGCCTACTCTTTGACATCTATAACATTTGAGGTTTTGTTTATTATTCTCCAAAAATTTCTATTGTTTCTTACTTTACTGCCTATTACCTTGATTAGTATTACTCCCCTTGCCTCTAAAATTTCTCCTACCATGACTTCTGGTATTCTTATAACCTCTAGAAGAATCACCTTAATAGTTTTGATATTTTTCTGCAAGGCACAAATTTTCTACGTTAGAATTGTGTAGAGGACATTTCTTCCGAAAGGCCTTTTCTCTGTCAGCAATTTTTCACACTCGTTTATCAAATGTAATATCTTTCAATTGTACACTAGCTTGCAAACATTCCAAGTACTATGAATAGGTAGGGTGGATAAATTTTATAGAAGCAATAAGTTGCAAATCTAGTTCAACACTAGTGGTTTTTATATCATGAAAAATAATTTTTATTTCAGAGGCCATCTTCATGGGATCATTATCTTTCATCTCCAAATTAAACAATCTCAACAACAACTACATAATTTCAAGTTCTGAAAGAGAATCATAAAGTTCCTTCAAATTTTGTAATTTTTCAAATGTTGTATCTCAAGAAATAATATATATTTATACCTCCTTTGTCACTAATGTGGTAATTAAATCATATGCCTTCTTGTCTTTAGTTTCCCAAATTGCAAGTTGTTTTTCATTATCAGGTGGTTCAGGTACAATTTCTTTATTATCTTTATCATTCTTTCCCCGACATATTCCTACCCATAAAACCTTAAAAATAAGTGTGATTTTGATCTTCTGAAACCATTCTTGATAGTTATATTTTCTAGTAAGCACAACTCCCACTATTTATATCAATGAAGTCATATTTTCCAACTAGAAAAAAAATGGCTTTCAAACTTATTTTATAGAACACATAGTGTAGTTGTCTTTCACAAAAAATCCAATAAACTCAAATTCAAACTCAATCAACTTAATAAAATCAAGCTTTACTGCAACAAGAGCCACAATCATTCTATTCTTTGCTATGCTCTATTTTAATTAACAGAAAGGAGAATGCAGAACTATTCATAAAATAAACTTCTAAACCAGTAGGAGCTATGAGTGTTTCACATAGCCACTACTCAATAATACCAACAATGCACAAGGTTTGTCACTCTTCCACCAAAAAATAGGGTATGTGGTGAGGGTCTTTATCATCAATCCACCATAAGCGAAATTTTCAGTTGTACAAGGATTTAAAAAAAAAGAAAATTAATTTTTGCACTCTTCAAGTGATAACACATGGAACCAAAATCTCCTTTATGGGATTTCACTGACTCATTAACCTTCATGTAGGTTCTATTCCACAATGATCTCATACGTGCAATAACGTTGATCTCGTTCGTTGGATCACCTTTCTCATATTTCATCCAATGTCTTCATACTTCAAAAGGTTTTGTTTGAACATGAGACTTAGGCCAATTTTGTTCACATTTGTATACTCACATCACCAGTTATACCTTTGACACCATCTACATGCTCATTTAGTGCTCAAATCCACGCTCAAATCCGCCATACAAACTTTTCAAATGCATGAGCAACAAAACATGGAGTTTATAAATTATATGTATGCTCTAATACCACTATACACAGGGAAAAATAAACTCCACAATGGGAAAACTTATACTATTGATGAGATAATCAAATATTCATACATTTGAAATATCGGTACTAGATAGTTACGTATGAACAAGTTATTCGCTGAAAAATAAAAACTAATTTCACTAATAATGTGTAATTATAATCCCGAAGGATTACTTCACAACTTTTATGGCAAAGAAGGCCATAAGAATATGTTAATCTATTTATCTCTAGATTAAATATTTTTATCGTGGAGGATATCCTCCCCATTATTTATTATTGTTGGATATGTTTGAACCACACAAGGTTAAGGATATCCAAAGCTGAAAGATAGATCATTACAACATTTACAAAGGGAAATATTAAAGGCCTCATATCTAGTAGCCTTGTCCATCTTAGACCACCAACACTCCTTATTTCCAATGAGTAACAACTTATCTCATTGTTGAATTGCAACCTTGTACACCAAAACTATATATTAGTTTTGGTTCTTTATACGGAAACCTTCATCTGGTTCTTTGAGTCAAGCATAATGAAAACTAACAGTTTAAATATATTCTACCTTTCTTCTTCCTTAGTTGAATCAACTAACAAGCCATTGCAATTCAAATTTCAATTAACAAACTATCTTGAGATGAATGGAGTTTAAAACAATATTAACTGCATTATATCTCCCAACATGAACAAAGGGGGCATTCTTATGTTCCGGAGAGTTTGATTTTTTGACATCTCTCTTGGCCATTAAATGCTCAAAACCTATAACCGACATAAGTTTAACATGAACAAAATAATGGTTGTCTCTATTGATCCAAATTATTTAAATCATGTATCCCCTTCAAGACTTAAAATAGATAAGTGGTAGAGGGTTTTATTATGGAGTTATAATTAATGGTTTGGTTGGTGTCCTTTGCGGTAGCGACATGATCAGGTGCCTTTCTAACATTTTTTTATTTCAATTAGAATGGATAAATTTTATTTTTTTATATTGTAACAACATATATGAATGTACGTTTTTAAAGGGCTTAGTGCTTTAAGGATGTGAGTTTTCTTTTTATAGAAGGTTACATGTTCAATTTTAAAGGAGGTAGGGTATGTATATGTAAGCAAGTTGTTTTTCGAATATTAGTGTGGGATAGGAAAGATACTAGCACTCTCATTCTTAGTTATAGGCTAGAAAGTGGGCATGAGTTACATGTAAGAGGTCACAAAGTAAAACCCCTGGACTGGCTACCTTTGTGGATCTTATTGGACCTCATTCTAATGTTGTAAATTACAAGCAAGGGGTCATAGGGTAAAGTCCCTGGACTAGATTCCTCTGTGGATATTATTAGGCCTCATTCAAGTTCTAAAAATTACAAGCAGGATGATCCATAAACTACTAGGATATTTCGCTGGATAGTTAATCACAAAAGATACACTTAAAAAATTCGAAATCTACACTAAGAGAGTTTATTTATAGTTATATTTCTAGATCTATAAGTTACTATTTATTGTGTATGCATGCAAATTATAATTATGTAGAAAATAAAGAACAACAAAATAAAAACTCAAAAACCACAATTAACACAAGCTATATCATGGGAAACCCTTTTGGGAGAAAAACAGTTAGAAGGTGAGGCTACTCTGCTCTCTTTATTTAAACTAAAAATGGATGCAAGTACAAAAAATTAAGGCATGTGGCCTGTGGGATGCTCCAGTGGACAAATCATCTTTGTGTGCTCTCTCCCAATCTCTCTTGGATACGTTTCTCGTCTATGGAACAAAATGCATGAAAAAAATGGAATCCCCTTTGCTAGTGGTTAGGTTTGACTCCTTCAACTCTTAACTAGAGTTACAATATTGACTCCTCTTGAGTCTTGTTCATCATTATCACATGGGTAGCACATTTTCCATTAATAATAGGGGTTGGTGTGGCATCCTCTTGAATTATGTTGATCAAAACAAGAAAGTCAACTTTTGAGTGGCATAACTTTTGCATACAGACTCTGATTGAGGCGATTCTTGCACCATTGCAAAGGTCTCTATGTGTAGAATAGGGAGAAAAGGGGCCAAACTACGGTGGAAAAGTTTTATGCCCAAAAAAATTCCATTTTATGCCTCTAACTACTCATGGAATGTTTAAAACCCAATATTTCCAAATTGAATCCCTCCGATAAAAATGGTCCTTCAATTTTTCCACTCTTAAAGCAGTGAGATGGATAAGAAGCAATATAATGATCCAATCTGGATCACAAGCGATCACAGGGTAAATTTGGCCTCATTTGATGTCCTCTCAACGTTAGGTTACCAAAATTGCAACCAAACAATTTACCCTAGATACCACCCTCTAAATGAAAGGAAGTGCCAAATGTGAGGGTAAACTTCACCAGATGAAATAATCAAAGTTGTTATGTCCACAGTGGTGGTTTCAAGAACATGGTTTTGGTATCCCGTGTTATTAGAGACCATGTATTACATGTGATGAAGCTTTAAAAGGCTTGGGGATTATGAGTATAGGGGAGGGCTCACTTAGCTGGGTCAGGATGTTGGATGATTGGATACTTTTAAATCAAGACATGATTTCTTTTAAGCTATGCTGTACCCTCCTCATTCTCTCTTTTATTTTTCATATAAAAGAGGATATTTTTTCTTCTATGCAGGTAGGGATTGAAAATTTCAGGAAAAACAAAATGGGATTAAAAAGGATTGTAGAGTTAAAAAGCTTTGGGTGAGCCTTTAAGACGTAGCCAAAGTTGGATTAAGTGCTAAATTCAGCGACAAGGATGACAAAGCCTCTACATGAAGCTCTAGGAAGACGTGGCCAACACATTAGCAATATGAAAAAATCCTTTTTGGTCATAGGTGGAACCCACCTCGTGAGATTTCCCCGGAAAAATAATATGAGTGCATAAAAGTTTAGCACCATGAGACCACTGAGTGGATGAGGTCCACCCAATAATAACACCCTAGCGGAAGGTTAAGCATGAATAAATTTAAGTGCTGGGAGTGGAGGATGGGGATGACGTCATCTCAATAGGGTCCACCTGGTGGTAGCACCTTAGAGGAAGAAAAGAGGGCATAGAATGGAAGTGTTGGGATGTAACTGAGAAAGCACGGTCACACCCTAGCAGTGTATCCTAGAGTGACAAATGCAGAAGACTTAAGAAAAGGGAAAAAGGGATCCACCTCCATATTGAAAGGAAAAGCTAATATACAAGTAGCTATGGGGAAAAATCACTGTCTATTTGACAATAGCTCGTCCCAGTAAGAATTCCAACAAAGAAATTAGCTTTTGGCGAATAAGCTAACACTAACCCCTAGAATGGTCAACATCAACTATCCAGTCTTACTGATCAACGGGAAGGATTGACTCCAAGGGGGTTGAGCCCTACTCCTAATATTGTTCATTCACTCCTCGGAGTGTGTGGGGACCGCACCCACCACCAAAGTGCCAATGCACTAGAGATTTCAGCAAGCGAGTGTGAAAATTGTAGGGCCGAGGGCTTTCCCCCTCCACTTCCCATCCAACCCCATGGCTCCACGTGTCTTACCCATACCTCTCTCCACCATCATCCCATCCACGCGTCACTTCCCCATGTTTGAAAACTATAAGACTACCATGTATTAGCCATTGAAATTTCAAAATTTATTTTCTTACCAACTATTTCCCTCTATCGCTCCTCCTATGCTCAACTATTTTCAACCATTAGCCAATACATGGCACCTCCAACACCACTGCACCTAATTGCTTCCATCCCTGCCAGGTAATTTGTAATTCCCCACCATGCAATCATTTTCCTGATGATAAAAATGAAGAAACTGATCCTCAAAGCCCACGAATCTCGAGAAATGAAACCCTCTAATCACACCGAGCTCAACAACCTAAAGATAACTTATCAAAACTACTTCTGCTCTCCCTTACGAAACCCAACATTGTAGAAGAAATGTGATCAAGTTGTTAATCCACCTCCACTTCGAATCGTTGATCTAGCGTCCATCCCAAAGGAACCAACATGCAAACAATGAAGTTATTTTGCTGAGTCAATCATGACACCTCATGTTTTTTATGTTTTTGTAAATATTTCATTTCAAGAATAGAATCAAGTATATTATGTAATAATTAGGACAAATAAGTTGGGTGCACACTCAGACAGCTGTGTAGTTCAAAGAATTGTAACACTTCTAGATATTTTTGTAATTATTCTCATTTTGGATCTCCCTATAAAAGGGAATAAAGACTCATTAGTAGGGGTCCAATTTTCTTGGTTCCAGAGACTATAATTATTCTGCAAATTCTGCATGTTTGGGCCTACAAGATGTATTTGATTCTTGAAGATTAATGAGGAAGTTTCTAGTGATTCCAAGCATTGGGATATGTGGTATGCGTTCTTCCTCTGTGTGGTACTTCATGTATGTTTTTCTTCTTCAAAAATTGTGTAATTGTAGCTACTGGATTCAATCTTAGGTTGCAGATTTACTTATGTTATGTTATAGCAGATGATACTTGTGAGATTGTAGATTTACTTATGTTATGTGATAGCAGAGGGTACCTGTGAGATTGCATATTTACATATGTTATGATATAGAAGAGTGCGAGATACTGAGTTGAAAGCCTTAAAACACTCTCCATAATTTCTGCACCTCATTTCCTTTATCTTTTCATGATTCTACTAGGATTTAGTGCATAGGATTTTGTGTCTATCCATCCATCTGCATTGGGTTTATTCCTTATATTTCTCCTTTCCACCTTTAATGCAGCAAAAAATCAAGATACATTCTCTGTGTGTAGGGTACCATACCTAAACATTTACTCTTGAGAATGATACATTGTTTATGTGTATATTGAATCTGCCTATGAGTAGGGTAATTGAACCAATTTTCATAAAGTTATATCTACTCCTTAATCAAAACAAATTTATCCATGAGATACTGTAAGATGTCTTAGGCACTGACACTTCTCCTCAACTCAAGGGTTGTCTCTAGGAGCGACAACATCTTTTGGCATTGTTGTCGGGGATCGAATCATAATATATTTCCCTGAGTAGAAATTTTTGCATTCCATTGTTTGGTAAGAAAAGGAAGTGTGGGTTGAGATTTATCACCTAAAGGGGTTTCAAAAAGATTCTTCCTGCATTCTTAGCAACAAATTTTCCCCATTAAAATTTTATTCTATTGTTGGTTATCCTAATCATGTACCTCTAGTTCAAGAATTGTATACCTACTTGCCTACATTCAGTGGAAGCACATATGAAAGCCCAACCTAGTACATTAAGGGCTTCCATGAATGTATGGAGTAGTAGGTTATTATTCATGAAGATGTGAAAATGAAGTTGTTCATGTATTCTTTGGAAAAGGACTCTAGGGCTTGGTACAAAACTATACCTCATGGAAACATATCTTCTTTGAAGAGATTTCACATAACATCTAGTTATTTTTGCAAACGTTTATATCCACCAGATTCTTTGTTTGAAGATTGTTGGGAAAATTTTAATATTAAAAATATTTCTAAGACTCATAATGTTGTTGAAGATATTTGTGGAGCCAACTCCAGGAAAACGTAAACCTGCATCAAGAAGTGTTTCCTAGTAATCAAGAAAAGGAAGGAGAAAACATTGTTAAGTTGCAAATAAACCCTCATAGATCTTATTTTGTTGAATTTGATGCTTCGCCTTTATATGATTTTTATGACTAAGATGGGGAGTTGGGTGCTGCAAAAAAACAACAATCCCAATCATGGGAAGCTATAAAAAGAGAGGAAGCTAACAATGGGGTTAACATAGAGACTCTAGTTTATGACTTACATCCTTCAAATGGAGAAAATGGTATGAGCATATTCCAAAGACAACCACAAGAAGGAAATGATTCCCAACAAATAAAGACAAATTCTTCTTCTGGGTATATATCAACAGTTGTCGAGTAATTTTACTTTCCCAAGTTTATACCTATCTCTGTTTTTGAAGTTCAAGAAGCTGGTAATAAATTTGATGAATATTATTCGATTCGTGATTCATATGATTCAAAAGAGGATGAGATTGTTGCATATTTTCAAAAGGATTTTCCTACAAGCAAGTGGGAAGAATATTACCAGCAACAACTTTCTTGAGAAGAGCTCAAAGTTAAAGAGAAGAGAAATAACTGTGGCTATCCCATGAAAAAACATTTATGTCCAAAAAATTTCCAAGAAAATTAAGTAGCCAAATTGTTCTCCCATCCATTTTGTGACCCAATAGCTGACTACATGACATCTTTCTTTACATACATCAGTTCTAAGGCATGTGCCACCTTTTTTTCCTGAGGTTTCCATGTGGTGCATGCCTATTTTAACTGTTTACTTTCAAGAACATGGTGGTATAAGCTCTAGTACTTAGGTGTTAGGTTTGTATCATTGGAAGGCTGATTTCACTTGGGTGAATTGAGCCCTGTGCATAAGTAGGAGTACATAAAAATGCTCATTATGTGAATATTTAATTTCTAGTTTTTAGAAGTTATAGTTTTGCATTTCAGTGTTTATGGGGAGAGGACTCAAAAAATAAAGTTCCAGGGACATTTTCTGGTTTACAGATTCAATATGTTTTTGACTCAATGCCCATTGGTGAAGGCTACTAGTATGCAGGTTCTCATCACCTTGCCAGCAAGGCACTGTCCCCAATCAAAGCTCATGTTGTACCATCCTCATCGTCTCTTTTATTTTTCATATAACAGAGGAGATTTGTTCTTGTATGTAGGGAGGCATTGAAAATTCCAAAGGAGATTACAAAGGATTGTAGAGCTAAAAGAGATTTGGGCGAGCCTTTTGCGCATGGCCAAAGTTGGCTTAAGTGCCAAATTCATAATCCAAGCTAGCAGAGCCTCTACATGAAGCTCTGGGTAGACGTGGCCAACACATTAGCAATGATAATAAAATCTATTAGTTATAGGTGGAACCCACCCAATGGACTTGCCTTCACAGAGTTACCCCGTCAAATAATACGAGTGCATAAAAGTTCAACGCTAGGAGACAACTGATTGGGTGGGGCCCACACAACAATAACACCCCGTCAGATAGTTAAGCATGAATAAAGTTAAGCACCAAGAGTGGAGGACCACGATGACATCATCCCAACAGGGTCCACTCGACAGTAGCACCCTAGAGCAAGCATAGAGGGAGCAGAATGGAAGTGTCGGGATGTAATTAAGTAGGCGGGGTCCACCCGACAATCACACCCCGATGGTGTATCCTAGAGCGAAAAACAAAGAAGAATTAAGGGAAAAATAGGTCTACCTCCACATTGAAAGAAACGATAATTGACAAGCAGTTACGAGGGTAGATCATTTTCTATTGGACAACCACTGGTCCCGTTAAGCGTTCTAGTGGAGAAATTAGCTTTGCAGACAAGATGACACTAAACGATGGAATGTTCAATGTCAATACTTGGGTCTTGTCAATCAAAAACCAGGATTGACTTTGGGAGGGTCGAGCCCTACTCCTAACATTGTTCATTCACCCCACCGGAGTGTGTGGGGACCTCACCCACCCCCAAAGTCTCAACATACCAAAGATTTAAGCAAGTGAGTGTGACAACTGTAGGGCTGAGGGATTTCCCCCTCCACTTTCCTTCCAGCACCACGACTCCACATGTCTTCCCCAAAACTCTCACCACCATCATCACATCCACGTGTCACTCCACAGCGTTTCCAACCTATAAGACTACCACGAGTTAGCCATTGGAATTTCAAATTGGATTTCTCACCAACGGTTTCCCTCTATCGTTCCTCCTGTGTTCAACACTATTCAAACATCAACCAGAACAAAGCACCTCCAATGCCACTACACCTAATTTCTTCCTTCCTTCCAAGTAATCCATAATCCGCCATCGTGCACTCATTTTCCTCATGATAAAAATAAAGAAACTAGTGCTCAAAACCCCCAAATCCTGGGAAACGAAACCCTTTGATCACACCAAGCTTAACGACTTGAAGATAGCTTATCATAACTACTTTCGCTCTTCCTTGCCAAACCCAACACCATGGAAAAAATGTGATCAAGTTGTTAATCCACCTCAACTTCGAATCATTGATCCGGAGTCCCTCCCAAAGAGCCAACATGCCATCAATGATTCTCTTTTGCTGCGTCAATCATAACACCTCATATTTTTGATGCTTTTGTAAATATTTCATTTCAAGAATATAATCAAGTATGTTATGTAATAATTAGGAAAACTAGGTTGGGCAAACATTTAGACAACTATAACACTTCTAGATACTTTTTTAACTATTCTTGTGTTGGCTCTCCTTATAAAATGGAAGAAAGACTCATTAGTAGGGGTCCGTTTTTCCTGGTTCGAGATGTTATAATTGTTATGCAAATTTCGCAAGTTTGGGCCTATGAGATGTATTTCATTCTTGAATATTAATGAAGAAGTTTCTGGTGATTCCAAGCGTTGAGATATGTAGTATGTGTTCTTCCTCTGTGTGTCACTTCATGTGTGCTTTTCTTCTTCAAAAATTGTGTAATTGTAGCTGCTGGATTCAATCTTAGGTTGTAGATTTACTTATGTTATGTTGTAGTTGATGGTACCTGTGAGATTGTAGATCTACCTATGTTATGTGATAGAAAAGGATACCTATGAGATTGGAGATTTACCTATGTTATGATATAGTAGACACTACCTGCAATATATTGAGTTAAAAGCCTTAAAAAACACTCCATAATTTCTAGACCTCATTTCCTTTATCTTTTCATGATTCCACTGAGATTTAGTGCATAGTATTTACTTATGTGTCTGTCCAGCCCTCCGCACTGGGTTTCTTCCTTATATTTCTTCTCTCCACCTTTACTGCAATGACTAGTCAAGTTGCATTTTCTGTGTAGGCCACTAGATCTAAACATTTTCTCTTGGGAATGATATATTGTTTATGTGTATATCGAATCTACCTCTAGGTAGGGTAATTGGACAAGTATTCATAAGTTTATATCTAATCCTTGAGTATAACAAATCTATCCCTTAGATACTATAAGATGCCCTAGGCACTGACCCTTCTCCTCAACTGAATGGTTTTTTCTAGGAGCAACAACAATCTATATGATAAAAATAGGTCTATTGTTAGATTTTTCCCAATTATTTTTTTTTATTTTATTTATTTATTATTATTTATTTTTTATTTTTTATTTATTTTATTTTTTTTATTATTTTTTATTTAAATTTGTATATTGTGAGTCCTTATATTATTGGACAAATACTTGTGGCTGAGAGCCTTGACCAAGGGCATCTAATCCATGAAAAGCAACACAAGGATCACTCTTGGCTTGGGCCACAACCACCTTTAATATGACTAGATTTTTGCCTAGGAAGTTTTGAACCGGTGACCTTTTCACCATGGAGTGTCTTAAAAGAGCACCCTATCACCCTCTATTCTATGGCCTGTAGACAAAATCTATCTTTTATGTGTTATTGTTGTTATAATTATTTTCTCTGATGTTGTTTTTGTCTATCTAACACCCAAAAAAATTTCAAGATGTGTATTCCACTTAAAAGGTACAACAAATGTGAATTAAATCCATAAGAATTTTTTTAGCAATTGTCATAAGCCATTAACCTTAAAAATCCTCATATATTTCGAAAAGTGGCATCTTTAAATTTTCAAGATGTGTATTCCACTAAAAAATATACAACAAATGTGAAGTGAATCCACAACATAAAAAATTGGTATCGGTTTTTTTCTTTTTAAAGCAATTGTCATAAGCCATTAACCTTAAAAATCATCCTATATTTCAGAAACTAAGATCTTCCTTCTTTCTCATACAACATCATTTCAAAACCAAAATTGACATTGCTTCCTCTGCATAAACAAAAATGATAAGAAAGGGAAAATGAAAATTATGAAAATCATCCCATATTTCCGAAACTAATATCCTTCCTTCCTCTGCATAAAACATCTAGACTCAAAAACAAAATTGAGGGTGCACCATCCACAAAAAAAAACATAAATGATAGGAGTTGTTGCATAGGGAAAGGGAGATTTCTTGAGAATATGAAACAAGCTTAGCAGTACTTGACGAGAAACCCCATGCAGACCTGTGTGGTGATGAAACCTTTGCCACTTGATAAAAGCAATCTTAATTGTTTGCAGTGAAAAGAAACAACTATAGAAACCCTGTTGTTGAAATTGAAAAGACCCATGTTGCTATCACTACAAGATCTCTCTTGGTAATATATAAATGACCATGGATATTTCATTTATTTTATAGTCCAAGCAATAGTGCCTAATGATTGGAGACAAATGATCATAACCTGGAAAATTTCTATTAAGCAGACAATGCTTGAAAAGAGATTGTTTCGTAATTCAAAATACATCTCTTTGAAAATCTGGATCGCATAAATCATGTGATATTCAGAGAAGCAAATCCAGACCTCTGAATAGTCGCCAATCAAGCCTAAGGATGGGTGGATGAAATTGTTTTGGGAATGTGCAGTGAGCAACCCATGAGGTAGACAAAAAAAAAAAAACCAGCCACGATCTCTTTTACCCGCACCATCTAAGCAGCCCTCTACCTTAACCAAAAAGCCAACATGGTCATCATGTCAGTAGCGAAGAACGAGGGAACAAGGTATGGAGAATGAATTTAAAGTTGTTGTGTAGTGTTTTTGATTGGTTTAATATTTTGATGGTTACTCCGGGACCAAATGTTGTTGCGTCTAATATTTTGGATGGTTACTCCATTTACTATTATGGATCAAAGAGTTATATAATTTTTTTAGTTAAATTTATAAATGCAAATCAATAAGCATGGTAGATAAAATTTTTATAACTCAATTGTAGATTTATAAAATATTTTGAAATCTAGAAAATAATTTTTGTTAAATAAATTCAAAATAATGTTAAAAATAAAAATAAACCTTACTTTCGACTTGTGAGAGACACACCTTCCACAATGGGCTGCTCAATTGTGATTCTACATTATCGTGAAGTTGTCAAAGTGCCATGTTGATGATAAATGAATTAAAGCGTTTTCAGTTCTTTCACATCTTCTGAAGCCTCAACACGAAAGCCAAAATGGAGTCCAATCCAAGGCTTCATTTCCAAAAAGGGGTTTTTTTAAGTCAAAGCATTCAAAATTCAGAGGATTAAGCCACCCCACAACACTTATTTTATAAGTAGGTGCGACGGAAAATAGAATTTGAGCCAACTTGTCACCCCAAAGAAACATGTGTGTTACTCTAATGGAAAGTTTAAAGAATAGTATCTTTGGGACATATTCTCTTATATATATATATATTCTTTTATATGTATGATATTTAGTTAGTTTTCTTTAGTTTAGCAATGGTAATAATGTTGAGTTTGGAAAAAGGATAAGAATGCAAAAAGGTCTATGTTAGTTTTATAGTTTTCTTTTTTAATGTAGTTAGGATTTATGACAATAATTAGTTTTCATTACTAGTTAGCTATGGTACATTATTATTGTCATAATATATGTTGTGTTTTTTTTAAGTTAAAGGGTCTGTAGAGGGGCCTAAGCAATGTGAAAAGGGTGTTGCAGTGGTACATTACAACATGAACTATTCTTCCCTATAGTAGAATCAACGGAAATAGGGGTTTGAGAAATGACTTTTGAAAACTAAGAGTCTAGGAGGAACATGTAGTCAAAACTGTGAACCACATCCTAGGTTTGAGGGAATGAGGGGAAGGAACATGTTATATATATTTGTATGGGAAGATATTGGAAATGTACTTTTAGTATGCATCTTTGTAGTAATTTACAGAGTATGTAATGGGCTATTTAGACCTTCCTCTAGAGTTAATTTCATTGTCCCCCGACATGCAACCCTCCCCTTCTCCCCCTTACATCACTATGGATTAAACCTCAAGGGACTCATTCTTCTTTGGTCCTTTTGGGGCCTTAGCAAAGTATCTAATTACTTGACTTTCCCACTACTATACATTGATGAAAGCCTCTACATAAGGCCACTACATGCCCCCCAAAATCCCACTACATGGCCTTAGTCATCAATGCTAGCACAATACAAATGGACAATGAATAGAGTTCCGAGGTGAGCCTGATACTAAATACCAAGACGGGCATGAATTTATTTAGTTTTATTTTCTTAAATATTTTATGTTTTTTCAGAATTGACATTTATTACTATAATTTGTGAAGTAGTGTACTTGCAAAAAAGAAAATAGACAACATATCTTAACCTGTAGAAATCTATGTGGGTTTAAGCTCCATTAAGAATAAGGATGATGTCTTTGTTATTTAATTGAATGGAGATTATAACAAATTATGAGGAATTGTTCCAAACTATTTTTTGAGATATAAGATGCCATGGTCAACTACAATCCTCTACATGGTGTCTCCCCCACTCTACTATAAGAGTATCCCCGCCATAGTGTTTGTTCATGATATAGAACAACCATGCCAGTGAAAGAAACAAAATGTTTTCCCCTCCTTTTTGTCAAAAATTGAGAAATAAATATTAACCAAGAATAATAAATAATACATACACAATGTATCTAAAACAACATGCCAAAATCAACGTCGATAGATCTATTATTTCCTTGGCCAAACTTGACCAATTTATCCAAGTGAATGTTCATAGCTCACCTCCTCACACATTACAATGGAGTATCCCCAAGCCTTTTAAAAACATCCCCATGCCTTTTAAAAACATCATCACATATATTCCATGGGCTCAAATACCACATGCTACCAAAACTATGTGCCCAAAAACACCATTTTTGACAAAACAACATTGTTTCTTTCACTGAGTCAAGTTTAACCTAACATTTCTCACTTTAAAATTGACTTGTGGTTTCCCTTGACCAAAATATAACATCCCCCCCTTAAGCTTGACTTGGGGTTTCCACTAACCAAATCGAGCAAAATCAAGCAAGTGAGCCAACACCATTCATCTCAAGTCCTATTTCTCTTAAAGTTTATAACCAAGGTATCTGAGAATCTCACATGTCCCCCCATCACGTAGGTCTAGGTCTAAACTTAACAGAACTTACCAAGGGTACACATGCCTAATCAAGTCTTACAGTTTTATTCCCATTTACATGTAATTAAAAATTTTCAACTCTGTTATGTATTATATATTCATGTGTGTGTGTTTGTGGATGGTTCATTGTTGTTATTGTGGTTTCCATCCTCTCACCTTGCCATTAAACATTCAACTTAGACGAAGGACTCCACCACTTAACCTTCTCCACTCTAATCATTCCAAACTCAAACCCGTCAAACACAAGTTCATTTTCCAAACAAGTCTTGCATTAAGTGCTAAACCTTCCCACTCTAATATCCTTGGAAATATAGTGGACTAATATCCTTGGAAATTAATGGGCTATCACTAATAAATATGCACTTTTCTTAACATACAAAATGGAGCTAAAAGTATGCCAACCAACTAAATGACTTGAGGAATTATAGGAAAATCCTTGCATGATGGGTGTAGTAATATTTTCCTCTCTCCATTTATTTTTTTGGTTTCCTAATTAATTTTAGTATCTTGCGAGTCACTTCTCTTTGATTGTTGTTTTTTCTTCTTTAGTAGCAATATATATATTTTCCCAAAAGACCCCCTTGTTAACATGAATTCTCAATTTTCCTCGACCAAAACCTTCTCGTTTCATTTTAGAGTTATGATTTCTACCCTTGGCTACTCATATACACAATTTTGGGTATTATCACCCCATACTCATTATTAGAACTCACCACAACCACCATATGCACTTGTGTCACCATGACCTCCATGCCCACTAACTCCTCCACCATCACCAAGTTTCTCATGATTGTTTGGCACTCCCTTTCTATTTTCATGGAAGCTTGGCAATAAAATCAAAATTGTTTTCACATAACGTGCATAGAACCCACCATGAGGACCTAAATAGTCATTTTCCTCATAGCTAAAGTTCAATTCAACATTATAAATTCCCCCATGGTTGCATCCAAATTCCGTGACTCTTTGTTGTGAAATCCATAGATGCCTTGGCCCTTGTCTCATCCTCTTCCCCCACATTTGGAGGAACCATTTGTTGGGCATGTGTTATACTCTTTGCATGACTTATATCCACCACAAACATTAAGGGGCGTTAGTTTTTTTGGGCAATTTTTTCTGCCCATTATTGGTGCTCTTTAACATGTGGTTTTCCTAAAAGTGGTTTCGAGGTGTATGGTGGATTTTCCCATCTTTTGCATTTTGATAATGGAACTATGGTTGGATTGGATGTTCATGTATATTGTATCATAATACTATACAAAAAGATATAATGAAAAAAGGCTTGTTGGTTTTCTTGGTGTTGTGCCGTTAATATGCCATTATTATTATCACTTGTGAATGCTTATTCCACCCATTTCTACCATTCTTCATCACGCCATTTGTCATAATTTATCATATAATTCTATTTTACAATGATTTATGCTCTTATGTAAAAATATTATTTCTTCTCCTTTATTTCTAATAAATTGATGATCATGCATGATTTTATCTATGATAGTTTTAATAAATTGGTTGTAACATTATTCACCATTTTTAGCCTCCAAGATAATTTCCAGATTGAAGATTTGATCATTAAAAGTGCCAACTTAGAAATTCACTGGAATAAGAAGTGACAATTTTGCGGTTGAGATTCTGAGCAAATGAAGAAGAATTTGAAAAATCTAGAACATGGGTTTTGTCTAGAACGGACCCAATCAACTTTAATGAAGAATGGTTTGCCCAAATTCGGCTTGTATTGAGAGAAATACAAGGTTCTTTGAGCACAATTTTCTCATATTTGTTGTTGCGGCCGTCCTCCAAATATCAGCTACAAAGACCAAATTCGCCTTGCTCTTGTTAAAAGTTGAATGGGAATATATTTTCTTGTTGATCAATTGGTTAGAATCAATCCAATTTTGTAATAGAAATCATGTTGTAATTATCTTTGTTGTAACTTCTCTCTGATCTCTCTTTATTTAAATGAGAACAAAGATTAGAAAAGGGGATGATTAATTTAGAGAGGGATGATGGCTAAGAGAATGGAGAATTGAGGATTTAGAATTAGAGATTTAGAATTAAGAATTCATGATAGGATAGGAGAAAGAAAGGATTATTTCATGTTGTAAGTCTCAAAGCTTCAGTTGTTGTAATGATTTCACCATTTAATGATTAATACAAGATTTGGGAGTTGTTGTTCATTCTGTTCATCTGAAGTAGCCCAGCAGTGTCCGTGAGTGGCTACGGGCCTAGCCACTAGTGGATTACGCTGCTGTTGTATTATATCTTTACGCTAGATGTGTGGTTTTATCTCTTTCTTTTACTCTGTTCAGTAATCTAACGCACTTTACTGTTTTACATATCAGTGTTGTTATATATACTTGATTGGATACTATCGTTATCTGCAATAGGAATGCTATGTTATCATTTTAACTTTGTATTGCATTGTTGTTCCTTTTGATAACTGATATAACATTGCTGTTCCTTATAGATTGTCATTCGATTACAGATTAACCGCGCTGTATGTTCCTAAATCGGTACAACTATATGATGTATTCTTAAATTGTGATTGTTGTTTATTCGGGATTGTTGTTCAGTTGCAATTGTTGTTACTTTATAGCTATGATTCATGTGTATTTTATCAAAGCTCAGATTACTGTCCCTTTTAATGATAAGTGTGTTGCGTGGTTGAATTGGGTTGTTGTACATTCAGATTTAATCCATTTTTCTATACTTTATCTTTGATAATTTGTTGTTCCATTTCTGTTTTCTATTCAATTCAAAGGTTGTTACTCAACTCTTGTTGATTATAATTATCGCTGCATTCATTTACATAGGATAGAGTTTTGCTGTTCAATCCTATTTATAAAAGTAGATGATGTTCCATTTCTTAATTGTTGTTCCATTTTTTGTTATTTGCATTATTGATTGCTTTGGTGTGCAGCAGGGCTGTCAACTATAGAGAACATGGATTACTGCTTCCTCGTTCTCAGATTGATTGTCTTGTTCTAGTTTGATTTCAATTGCATCAATATCTAGAGGAATGAGTTATTGCTACTGTATCCTCGATTGATGGTTGTTTTAGTGAATGATTTAGTTTAGAACATTTCAGTTTCTTGTTGTTACAATTAGATTTTGTTTCTAGCTTTCATTTACTTTTGGATTTTAAGCACTATACTGCAAAACATTACTCTTGAGTAAATAGCCGCCTCAAACTAAGTACACTCTTGAAATAAAAAGTTTTCCCTGGGTTGAAAATTAATTTGAAGATAATTAGGAATTAAAAAGACACATTTTTATCACTCGACATTTTGGCATCGTTGCTGGGGATAGTGTAGCCATTTCTAAAGAGTAGTGTGCATCTAATGAGTGCCTGTTAGGAAAGAATTGGGTATTAAAAATGGAAGGTAAGAACCTACGTACAGGAGCATGTAAAAGCCCTACTCCCCCACCCGCTTTCCAACATATCTGTTAAAGAACTTGGGGTAGAAATAAATGTTTGAATTTTTGTGTGAATGACTAAAAAAAAAAAAATTGAAATTTTGAAAAACAAATCTTATGATTTCACTTAAGTGGTGATGTAAGCACCACCCATTTCACTAACCAATTGACAAGAACATTTGAAGAAGGAGCCTCGAAGAAATACATGAAGAACATCTTATATTATGGTAAGAAATGGCTCACATTTCTACTTTTGAATTTCCTATCAAAGATCTAGGAGGAGTGACATAAATGCACATAATTCCCCCATTGTCTCTACCAAATTTTCATGGCTTGACAAGTGAAGATCCAGATACATTCTTATTTGAGTTTGAAATACTTTGTAGAGGATATGATTATTGTATTGACGATCAATGGTTGAAAGTGTTTCCTCTTACTCTAAAAAGAGCAGCTCTCTGATGGTTCATGAGCCTAGGTGGGAACTGCATCCAAACATGCGAGGACATGAAGAACATATTCTTGAAGAAGTACCAAGACTATTGCAAGGCCGATGAAGATATTTTTGATATGATACAAGGGGAAGATGAAATCTTGGAGGACTATGTAGATCAATTTCAATACAACCTTCAAAAATCAAAATATAAGCATTTGGAAAAAGAGATCTTAAAAACACTCATTCTTAAAGGAATCAAAGATGAAATTTTAGAACTCTTAAATCTAATAGGAAAAGGTGATGTTTTTCAATTATAATATGATGATGTTTGTGAGTTGTGCATAAGGTATTCAAAAGGAATCTTCAAGGCTGGTAAGAGTTCTAGAGATGTTTGTTCATTCTTTTCTAAATCTGCTACAAGAATAGGAGACATAAGAGCTGAAATCAATGCTTTATTTGAAAATTTTAAAGTTGATTTTGTTAGCTCTCTAAATGCAAAATTGGATGTTTTGCAAGTTCATAAAAATCAAGAATTTGATGAAGTGTTTTTCACTCATGACCAAAAGGAGTATCCCATAGATACTCACTCTTCCTTATCTAGGATGGAAGTAGCATATCAAAGAGATGGGAAAACTGCAACAAGGCCTACAGGTATGGTTCAAAACAATTTTTCTCCATTCTTGTACTTGTATAATCCATTATGGAATAGTAATATGTTAGGGCAGCCATGTCAATTTCAATATAACCACCACCAATCTTATCTACAAGCTTGGCATGGTTCACCTTATGATTACATGACTACTCTCCCTCATCTTGTAGCACAAACAAATTCTGCATATTCTTCACCAGCTCTTCCAAAACACCTTGCTTGCCCATCAAAACCATTGACACAACCCAATCAACCACATCATCAAAATGCTCCATTCCTTACACATTTTCCTGCTCAAATAATTCCACACCCTCATCGCAATAAACCAGTACAACATGCTTACAATGTTGAATTGCCAAATTTACCCACCCTTCCCACCCATTCTATCTCACATGTGTCATTAGAGAAATCTTACAATGAGATTAAAAATGTTTCAAATTCAAAAATTGTAGAAGCTATGGAAGAAACTGAGGTTTCTTTTAGTATGCATCAACAAGTCATTTTAAAAGCTCAAGAACTTCATGGTATGATGGCTATGGGAAATTAAGAAAGTAAAGGATATATTGAATATTGGTTTCACTCCATCATTTGTTTACAACATCACTCTATGCTTCAACAATTTTTGACTCCATCTTTTCAAGGGAAGTTGGCTTCTCATACCCTAATATTCATTAATATGCATTTTCCAAATTTGGGTATGTGCATACGTGAAGCTTTATTTCAAAAATGGCTCCACTGGAAGTACTCATATACGTAGTCATATTCATTTTTCAAATCAACATAGGTTAGTGTAGAAAATAAAATAAATAAGGGAATAAATAAATGCATTTTGTTTTTTTTTATGTAAAACTAGTTGTTTTTTGTTGCAACATGCTATGCAAATCAACAGTGGTGATAATTTTTTTAATTCATTTGTGTATGTAATTGACTTATAATAGAAATAATAGTTCTACAAACACTCATATTCATTTTTATCACCAATTTGAAAAAATGTTTGAATATCATATTTTTGGCTTGTGGGCTTGATGAAATTTCTGAAAACACAGTCGGGAAAGTCATGTTTTGAGGGACCAAAAGAGAATATTTTTAAAATATTTTCTATCCTAGGTAGCCCTTGATGTATACTTTCCAATCCAATTTGAATCACTCAATTTGGATTTGAAACAAAAACATTAGAACTAAAACATAGACAAGGTGTCTTGCGGGCAGCTCAGGAACAAAGTTGGGACAATTAGCTTTTGGAGGCCTAAATGAATGAATTTTTAAAACATGTTTCTATGGTAGATTCCCCTATGAATATTGTTTACAAGGGAATTGTAATCACTCATTTTTGATATCATATGGGGAAGTTATGATCAAAATACTGATTGTCTATCGTAAATCAGCACTCTTAAAACTCTATTTTTCCAGCTGTTCCCTAGAGTATTTGACCTATCAATTCTTCTTGTATTCAAAACCTGTTTCTATTGAAGATAAATAAATGAATATACTTTAATTTCCAATTTTAATAATTTTAAGTCAACATCAAAAGAAAAATTTATGCTTAAAATATCAACTGTTGGTCTAAGCTGGGTAATTGAAAATGACTCTATTATGTAGGCTGTTCTAACCAAATTTGACATATCATATCATTGAATCTTTAAAACTTATTTCTACTGGAGATAAAAATTTGAATTAGCTCTCATTTTGCTTTGGAATCACTCAATTTTGATGAAAAACAAAGAAGTTGTGATTAAAACACTGCTGGTTAGTGTGGTCGACCACTGCTCTCCCGCAGGTGACAAATAAATTTTACTTTGTTATTTTCTCCGTGGATTTGTTTTAAAGAGTAACTACTTGTTATTTTTTTGCATAATTCTTAGATTAGGAGAGCCCGCACACCTCTCTTTCTCCATGAATTAATGTTTTATTGCAGGTAGATACTCGTTTTTTGCAAGTCCTAGGAGAAAAAGAAGGTCAATTTATGGACAAGTGATTCTTGAAATTTTTTTTAATGAAACAAGGGAATTTCATCCAACTCATTACCTAATGGATTCATAACAGAATAATGAAGAATTTATCTCCATTTGAAGATTCATGTCTTGTCACTGCTGCCAAAATATTTTTCAAAGAGATCATTTTTCAAAGGAACGACACTTGCGTTTTTGTTGTTCCTTTTCCAAAGGAACGACACTTTTCATTTTTGTAGTTCCTTTTCCAAAGGAATGACACTTTTCATTTTTTCTGTTCCTTTTCCAAAGGAAAGACACTTTTCATTTTTTTTGTTCATTTTCCAAAGGAACAACACTTGCGTTTTTTGCTGTTCCTTTTCCAAATGAACGACACTTTTCGTTTTTGTTGTTTCTTTTCCAAAGGAATGACACTTTTCATTTTTGCTGTTCCTTTTCCAAAGGAATGGCACTTTCGTTTTGCTGTTCCTTTTCCAAAGGAACGACACTTTTGATTTTTGCTGTTCCTTTTCCAAAGGAATGACACTTGCGTTTTTGCTATTCCTTTTCTAAAGGAACAACACTTTTAGTTTTTGTTGTTCCTTTTTCCAAAGGAACGACATTTGCATTTTCACACTTTTTTATGTGTATTTTTTCTTTTTGGTATGCATTTCCTTTGTTGTTCCCTACAAGGAACAACACTTTTTTTGAGTGGTTTTGATGTTCCTTCAAAGAAACAACACTTTGGGATTGTTTTCGAGAGAATCCCTTCCTTCCTCTTGTGGGATTATTCCTAGTTCATCTCAACCACATTTTCCTAATTCTCTTTCATGGCATGAAGTACACTACTTTTATGAGGATAAGAATTATGGATTCTTTGGAAGCGAGTTATTATCATTCACGTTATGATCTTTAACAGGACAACTCCTTGATGATAGATTCTTTTCAAAAGGGACACAATTATTTATATATTACTTTACTGCATTGTTTTCTGTTGTACATGATACTGATTGATCATCTTAATACCATGCTGGTTTCACCCTTCTTGATTAAAATCTTCTCTGTCTATAATACATGAGATTATGGGTATATTTTTTTCTATTGACATGTTCAACTTCTTCCACCATCCCTGCTCTTAAGGAGTACTAAGCCTCCCTCTTTTTATCATAAACATGTGTAATAACAACAAAATTTTGTTCGCAGATGGAGGATAGGGGGTCTCATTACGAGCCAACCTACCATGTTCATAAGGCTATAAAAAAGTGACATTCCCATTATGACCACCACACCAGGGTTATGATCCATTGAATAGACAAATTATCCTTGGAACAGGAGATCTCATCACGAGCCAGCCTGATCACTTTTGCTACATCCCAGTGAATGGTAATGTGGTTATCTGGTTACCACGCCAGCACACTGATCTCTTCTGCAGAATAGCACTGGAACTCTCCATTTATAAATTGAGGATCCTGGCTCATATGGGTTAATAAAGCAACCCTGTCGAGGCTATGGACGCCTGCTGGCAGCAGAGGCTCTGCTTATAGTATTGAAGTTATATCTTATCGTCAATTATTACTGTAATACCCTTTTCTTATTCTTTCTTTTTATCAGAGAAGTTGTTTCCTTAATTTTTCCCTATTTTGAACCTCTACACATGAGAAATTATTTTATGATCAATCACATCATTTTTCAGCTAGAACACCATCAATAAAGCATCTTTTTGGCATATTGTTGTTCTTTTTTTTCTTTCGCATAACTTATCATCAATCCAAAGCGTCCTATCTTTTATTCATAACTATCTTTATACACTTTACTCTCATTATAACCATAACTCTCACCGTTCTATCATTGATATGTGTACTCTGCTTCATTTACTGTTGTATTGTTCATTCCCTTCCCTTGCCGTCAGCACAACACTTTTCATAGGCTTTATGGTCATGGAATCCCTTTTCCAATTGGAGGGGGGAATGTATACATTATGGGATTGCATGCGATATGATTACTGCACTCTTCCATAACTTGTTGATTTGACAAAATATTAGTATTGCATGTATACATCAGTTTTTCTTATTGAAATTTTTGCATGCATCTTCATCTATTGCCATTCAAAACTAACACTATGGATTCAAGAACATTGTGTGCAAAATAATGATTTGTTTATAGGAGAACAATAAGTATGGGGAGGAATTCTATTCACAACATGACCACACTATTGCAACTAACAGAAGAGGCTCGCGAACGTGAACAATTCTTCAGACATGATGTGCTTGCCTAGATTCCACCTTTTGCATCACTTTCAACACCAACTCTGCCTACATCAGCTTCAACAAATGCCAGTCCATATATGTCATTCCACCTTTTTCTTTTTGGAGGTAAAAATTGAGGTAAAATAGTATAATTTTCTGATTTATTACAAGTTTAGGAGAATTTAGTGAAATCCATTTTGAGCATTATTTATCATCCTTCATTCCACATCTTTACCACTTCCCCTTTTTTAGCGGCATATCATCTTTCATTTTGGGGGAGCGTTGCTTTCATTCATTTCTTTCTTATGACTATGTCATCCATATTATTTATCATCCATTGTTATTCTTATTCATTCTCAACACCTCCATTATTCCATGTTGTTTTACACCGAGCATAGAATTCAACAGATGGTAGCAACCACCTCTATTTGTTTTCTAGCATTGCATGAGGGCATGCTAATTTTTTAGAGAGGGGGGGGGGGAGGAATTGCTATGCATGATGGATGTTTTCTATTTTTTTTCTCATTTAAGGCATACAATTTCAGTGCATAAATTGATTTCCATAATATTTTTAAAAACTATGAACTCAATTCTTGTGATCTCTGGAAAACAAAGACATATTATTAAACTACACATACCCAGATAATTTCAAGATAAATTGGTTCATAAAATTTCAGAAATCATGCACTCTCACCTATAGCCATTTTGTTTATATCTCATGATCCGTGCATCAAAATGATCTGATTTTTGGATCATAAAGGCATTCATATATTACAAATCTACTTGCAACATTTCAATAAAAGTTGGTTTGTAGTTTTTGGGAAAATGGCTAAAAAAGGTTGTTGTCACTTATATCATATTTTGCTGCAACTTAATTGTTATGCCTTCATCAAGATTGCTAAAATTGAATATTCATTAATTAAGGAACAATTATTTTTGTTCTATCCATTTCATGAGCTAGGATGAACAAATTTTTTATTGCTTGGTTAAGACATGGGTTTTGTCTTTGGGTTGCTTGAGGACATGCAACATATTCAGTTTTTGTTGCATGAGGACATGCAATATATTCAGTGTGGGGGTATGTTGGGCCGTTAATATGCCATTATTATTATCACTAGTGAATGCTTATTCCACCCATTTCTACCATTCTTCATCACGTCATTTCTCATAATTTATCATATAATTCTATTTTACGATGATTTATGCTTTTATGTAAAAATATTATTTATTCTCCTTTATTTCTAATAAATTGATCATTATGCATGATTTTATCCATGATAGTTTTAATAAATTGGTTGTAACATTATTCACCATTTTTAGCCTCCAAGATAATTTCCACATTGAAGATTTGATCATTAAAAGTGCCAACTCAGAAATTCGCTGGAATAAGAAGTGACAGTTTTGCAGTTGATTCTGAGCAAATGAAGAAGAATTTGGAAAATCTAGAACATGAGTTTTGTCCAGAACGGACCCAATTAACTTTAGTAAAGAATGGTTTTCCCAAATTCGGCTTGTACGGAGAGAAATGCAGGGTTCTTTGAGCATGATTTTATCAGATTTGTTGTTGCAGCCATCTTGCAAATCTCAGCTGCAAAGACCAAATTCGCCTTGCTCTTGTTAAATTTTGAATGGGAATATATTTTCTTGTTAATCAATTGGTTAGAATCAATCCAGTTTTGTAATAGAAATCATGTTGTAATTATCTTTGTTGTAAATTCTCTCTGATCTCTCTTTATTTAAATGAGAACAAAGATCAGAGAAGGGGATGATTAATTTAGAGACGGATGATGGCTAAGAGAATAGAGAATTGAGGATTTAGAATTAGAGATTTAGAATTAAGAATTCATGATAGGATAGGAGGAAGAAAGGATTGTTTCATGCTGTAAGTATCAAAGCCTCAGTTGTTCTAATCATTTCACCATTTAATGATTAATACATGATTTGGGAGTTGTTGTTCATTCTGTTCATTTGAAGTAGCCCAGTGGCATCCGCTGGTGGCTAAGGGCCCAGCCACTGGTAGATTACGTTACTACTGTATTATATCTTTATGGTTCATGTGTGGTTTGATCTCTTTCTTTCACTCTATTCAGTAATCTAACACACTTTAATGTTTTACATATCAGCGCTCTTATATATACTTGATTGGATACTATCGTTATCTACAACAGGAATGCTATGTTATCATTTTAACTTTGTATCGCATTACTGTTCCTTACATATTGTCATTTGATTACAGATTAACCAAGTTGTATGTTCCTAAATCGGTACAACTGTATGATGCATTCTTAAATTGTGACTGTTGTTTATTCGGGATTGTTGTTTTGTTACAATTGCTGTTACTTTATAGCTGTGATTCATGCGTATTGTATCAAATCTCGGATTACTGTCCCTTTTAATGATAAGTGTGTTGCATGCTTGACTTGGGTTGCTGTACATTCAAATTTAATCCATTGTTCTATACTTTATCTTTGATAATCTGCTGTTCCATTTCTGTTTGCTATTCAATTCAAAGGTTGTTACTCAATTCTTGTTGATTATAATTATTGTTGCATTCATTTACGTAGGATAGAGTTTTGTTGTTCAATCCTATTTATAAAAGTAGATGATGTTCCATTTCTTAATTGTTGTTCCATTTTCTATTATTTGTGTTATTGATTGCTTTGGTGTGCAGTACGGCTGTCAACTGTAGAGAACATGGGTTACTGCTTCCTCGTTCTCAGATTGATTGTCTTGTTCTAGTTTGATTTCAATTGCATCAATATCTAGAGGAATGATTTATTTCTACTGTATCCTCGATTGATGGTTGTTTGAGTGAATGATTTAGTTTAG
Organism: Pinus taeda; assembly: GCA_000404065.3. NCBI lineage: Eukaryota > Viridiplantae > Streptophyta > Pinopsida > Pinales > Pinaceae > Pinus > Pinus taeda. Next base: position 261,435 of record APFE031374790.1, read on the forward strand.
AACATTTCAGTTTCTTGCTGTTCCAATTAGATTTTGTTTCCAGCTTTCATTTACTTTTGGATTTTAAGCACTATACTGCAAAACATTACTCTTGAGTAAATAGCTGCCTCAGACTAAGTACACTCTTGAAATAAAAAGTTGTCCATGGGTTGACAATTAATGTGAAGATAATTAGGAGTTAAAAAGACACCTTTTTATCGCTCGACACTTGGGTTTGTGTTTCTAGGATAAAATATTTGTGTAAATTTGTGTGTTTTACATTGCATCCTTTTTTGTTTTACTAAAAATATTTTTGCAATGATTGATTATATAAGGTTAAAAATAGAGAGATAAATATTAACCACCAAAAAAAAATATATCGTGTGAAACCAAATTTCAAGAAAACCAGTATCGATAAATATTAATGTTCTTAGCCAAACCTCGTGAAGCCGACCAAGTGATCCTTCACCACTCACCTCATGGTACTATTGTAGTTGCTGCAACACCCTCCAAAATTTTGGCTTACACTGAATTTTAGAGCCTTCCTTGGTCTTTTATATTGTTGTTGCAAGCACTAGAGCTGTTCTCATGAGCTTTCTTGCAGTGATTTGGTCCCTTTTGCATGTTGTGTTAACTGTCGTACTTTGGCATCTTTGATTGTCATGCAATGCTTAAAAGAATATTATGATGCTTTCATAGGTAGGTCTTTATGTATATGAGTTTTCCTAATCATGTAAACATCTGTCACATCCATAGAAAAAGCCTTGATCACTGTTGCACAAGTGTCGTCGTGGTCGCCCTAAATACTATCTTAAGTGTCACACTTATTGTATCTTGTCCTGAGGCAACCACATGGGAGGAAATGATTTTTTCATGTGTTCTAATGATATATGTTGCCATGTTGTCAAATTATTCTACATGTGTGATCAAAGTCATGGTTCATCACAATTCATCACCTATTCCACACTCAGCCATTTTAAAAAAATCTTCCCGACCAATAAACTTAGCTTCACCAGGCCCAAAATGAACTATGCAATGCACAGTCTCAGCCCTCGAAGCTATGAACTTGCTGCCTAGAACTACAAAATGCACAATCCCTGTCTCCGATGGCTACTGCACTACGTAATTTCTATGCCCGACTCTTGATCTTGACCCACATAATTGTACAGTAATGTATCCCAACCTGGCTTGAAATACACATTTCGCATCTTCAGTTCACAAGGTTTTCCCTTGGATGCTGGAAGTGTGCAATGCATAGAAGCTGAGCCTCCCTTGACATCCAAAATTTTGTAGTTGGATTTCTAGTGTCCTTTCACTCAACTAGACCCCATTGTCTCCAGAAATTGTGTAGTCTTGTCTTTCAAGCCTCCACTCATTGTGCAATCTAAGAGATCAATATCTACCCCCTAACTTCTAGAATTGTGCAATGCGTAGTCACTAAGCCCCTCTACCGAACCTTTCACATGTCCTTGGCTTTGTTAATGGATCATAATACGTCATCTTAGACTAGATGTTTTCATTAGGGGAATTTTGAGGTCTAAAATGGGCCTCCTAAGAAAAATGTACAACCAAAATCAACTTTATAAGAACCAATAAGATTCAAGATGATGATGTCAACCATGGGGGATGATTCACCATTTTTGGAGTAAAAAGGTAAAAAGTTAAAAAAATAATAAAATAATATAACTACTTTTTTAACTCGTATTTTCAACTTATCTCCCTAAGGTTTTTCTCAAAGTTTAAGCGAGAGTACTCATTGGATGCAAAATTTTATTCCTCATTCAAGGAGTACCCATGTTGCATACTTTCGATGGACCCTACTACACGAAAAATGATAAATACATAAAAAAAAAGTGTGATTATTATCACGTTTTATGTATTTCTCATTTCTCATGTAGCAAGGTTCATCAAAAGTATGTAACATCGGTACTCCTTGGATGAGGAATCAAATTCTGCATTCAATGAGTGTTGCTACTTGAAATTTGAGTAAACCCATAGGGAGATAAGTTGAAAATATGAGTTGAAAAAATATTATTTTCTTTTTTCCCTCTAAAATTTGATGATGTAATATGATTTCTATTATTTTATAATTTCCTTAGGAGGCCCATTTTAGACCTCAAAATCCCCCTAATGCGGATTAATGTCATCTCGTCATGTGTGAATTGGAGGAACATGTTCATTATCATGTCATGGAAAGATGATGGAGAAGGAGAAGAAGGATGGAATCATGCCTAAAGTCTCCCTTGTAGTTGAACTCATAAGTGGATAAATCAAGATAAAGTGAAGGGACACACAAGTTTGCAACCGCTATCCAAGACTAAAGATCATTGAATATTCTGCATCACGAAGCCATACAGAGGTGAAGAGAAAGCATATCCAAGAAAACCTCCAGCACTTAGCAAAAAGAGTGAATTGACATTGGCACATCATCAAGCAGTCCATGTCAGCAGTGTCATGTCATGAGTGGTCATATGCCACGTCGCTATTGTGGACCATGCATATTATATTCAAATATATTGTAAAGTGGAAGTCCAAAGGGCACACATGGAATGTAAAGAGTCATGTAAGTTGAAAAGTCATAGGAAGTCAAAGATTCATGAGGGAAATCAAAGAGTCACCCTTGGTTATATATACTCCCTTATTGTATGAGCAAACGTATTTTCACTTTGGCTCCTCCCACAAGGCATTAGAGAGATCAACTAGTTTTTTGAGGAGTAAGGAGTGGCTCCAATGTCTCACTATTGGGGCTAGTGATGTAAATTGTAAACATGTGTCTTGGAATTTTTACTTAATAATAGAAGACTTTAAGCCTAACATGTTCTTCATGCATGGACTATGAATGCTTGTAAGACTATTTTGTGGATGTTTGTATTTCATGTGTTCTTTCACATGTGCTAAGATAGTTGAACTATTTTGGTTATTTTAATGTTTATCTTATTGAGAATGTGCTGTAATGGTTGTTATTGTTGTCCCATCATTGTGGACTATTCCATGGGATAATAGACAGATATTTCTCATTTATTGGTTGTAACAACCATCTCATTCACTATGAACTATTCTGCTGGATGTTAGACGGATCTCCCTAGTTCATGTGTGTCTATTCTTGGGTGGTACTATTACCTCTCACTTAGAGGCTCACTTTTCTTCCCCTCTGCAGTAGAATAATCTCGACACAGTTGCAATTGAACACTCACCAAGCACACTCCCTTTCTTTTTGAAGATAACTTTGCATCCTTCTCTCGTGTTGACAGTTACAACCAAGGAAAATATTTGAGTATTTGGAAACTAGTCCTTTATACTGGATGCACCTACACCAAAAAATGTGAGGTATAATTGGGACTTCATACTAGGGAGATCCCTTGAATGTTGGCGAGTCCAACACTGTCAACATTTATGACACTAGAAGGAGAGAAGCCACTATTTTATGGCTAATAAACCCACCGACCTCATCATACCATCTTTTCGTCAAGGAAACAACTATCAATGCACCTCCCCTGCTCATGATTATGAAGTTGGTGACTCTTCCTAGCCAAATCCTGAACGTAAAATTCCTTATGATAATATTCATACCATCTACCTTTTAACCCATCAATTTGAAAAAGATGTTGGATTGATCTTGGGAGTAATCAATCTTCCATATTCTCTGAAGAAAAACAATACCACCTCCATAGGGATAGTAGTTTCAACTCTTGAAGACATGGTTCTTTCCACTCTTGAAGAATTAGAAGATTTTGTGAAAAAACAGGAAGAGCCTCCACTCTTTCACAATGGTGACAAAGACAACATTCTAATCTCGGACACAAATTTCGGTGGGAGGGGTAATGAAGAATAAGAGGAAGAAGAGCCATCAAATTCTAATAAAGAAGAGGAGGAAAACTAAGAAGAAGACACGATAGACAAAAATTTGGACTGGATTACTCATGGCACACTCACACTTCTGGGTGTTCTACAAAATATGCCAAGGAATTAAGAGAATCTCTTAATGAAGTATGACCTTGATAAGGCAGTGAAGGCTGAAGACTATCTGGACAAATTTTACCTACATCTACAAACACTTGAGGTATGTTATGATGATGTTGCATGCATAATTTTTCCATGTACCTTAGATCATAGAGCAGCTATATGGTATCACAACCTTCCTCCAAACTCCATCCAGAATTGAAGGGGGTTTAAGAAAATATTCCTTGAAAAATTTGTTGATGATAAGACCCCCACCATGTTATTGAAAGAAATGGGTAATATTAAGATGGATCAAAAGGAAAAAGTGAAATATTTCAACCAAAGATTTAATCACATCTTGATCAAATTTTCCGAAAACATGAAACCTCATGAATCCATCACCATAGATTACTACACTTCTGGCTTGCCATCAAGCAGTGTGTAGTTTGTGAAGCAAAGTGTGAAACTAACAAAAAATTATGAAAAGGCTATCATTGTTGAGAAGGACTTGTGCACAATTAGATTCATCTCAAATGATCAACCAACAAAAGACTCCAAGGACACAAGTAAGAGAGCTCAGGTCCTTGTGAGTAGGGCCGAAGAGAAAGAACCATCTGATCTTGAAAGCTTGAATTGTCTTGTCAAATATTTATATAGCGAAATGGAAGAGATGAAACATTGGTCAAGAGAGACCACCGTGAGAAGCAAGCCCCCCATATTCAAACTTTTCAAAAGGATTGTGGCTTCTAGTAGTAGCAACAACCAAACAACAAAGTCTGCGTAGAGCTCCAATGTCATTTTGAACATTGAGAAGTTGGGCACATATCAATATTGCATGTATCATCAAGAACATAATTCAGAGAAAACATGCCCACAACGTAATCAAGCCATGAGGATGGTTGCTATGAATCTTTCTAATTCGGTAATGGATGAAGAGAAGACTGAGCCTACAAAAGAAAAGGAATAAGTTGTTGCAGCAAATGAAACTCCAAGTATTGGGTATGCGGTGAACATGTTTAACTATATACTCATGGCCCAAAATAGTACTGCAGATAAGAAACCTCCGAGTGACAGTCTGGCCCAAAAGCATACCAACCGGTACAACCTAAGAAGCTAAGGGTTGATCACTACAATCAAATTGTTGAAACATAAATTTAAAGAAAATATCTTATGAAAAATCAACCCACCTACCAACTTAGTGTGCAACACTCAGAGAAATTATGGGAAAGCAGTATCAATGAAAAGTGCTTCCACGAGCAGTAAGGAAATAACCATCACTCCGGAAACCACAAACCAAGTTACATATCCAAACACCTCGACCATTATTTCTGTTGTGGATTATAACATAGTTGACGATGTGAAGAAGGTTTGTGTGAACATTTCAATGTTTGAATTAACAAATGTCATGAGCCAACGAGACATCCTCTTACGAGCACTTGGGCATACCTCTACAGGTAATGTTACCTCTTCAAACAAGGGATTTGGTAGGTCTCCTGGTTCTCTTGAATTTGTACTTAATGAATTAACGATGGATAGCAATACACTTTTCCAACCTTTCTTGTTAACTTTTGAAATCTTCAATTCCAATGTACACAATTTCTTGGATGATTATGGTGCATTAGTGAACATAATGCCATTATCTGTTGCAAAGAAAACCAATGCTAAAAGTGACAAAAATGATAAACCAATTATTCTACTAGACATGAATCATGTACAGGAAATTGGTGAACTCAGAGATGTCATCATCAACTTATCATATGACGAACAAGTCCACTAATGCATCAAAATAGTGATTATGGACATTCTGGAAGAATACAAAGTGTTGTTGAGTAGAGACTTGTCTAGTAAGCTACAATGATACTTTGCCACAAAATGGTCACATCTATGACGTCCATATAGCAAAATATATAATTAGATCCGGGTGGAATTATAGAGATATATGAAACACACTGTCACTCCCTTGGATGGACATAATGAATAAATGGCTTTTATAGAATTACTTTTCATAAATTGCTTCCTTGAAACTCAACTGGGGTGTTATCATTCCCAACTGTCCCTAGTGAAACTAGATACACAGTTGGATTTCCTTCCTTATTCAACTGGTGATAATGAACTTTGTACAGTTAATAGTAGTTGTAGTAGTACTAGTGTAATTCCCATTCCCTATACATATGATATTCTGACTATGTACTTCGATGGTTCCAAAATGGAGGAGGGATCTAGAGCTAATTGCATTTTAATAGAACCACTACAGAGAAAGCATTTGATCTCTAGCCACTTGGAATTTGAGTGCACGAAAAACAATGAAGAGTATGAAGCACTCATCTTGGGCTTACAAAAGACTATTGACCTCAAAGTTGCCATCCTAAAAGTGGTAGGTGACTAAAAAGTTGTGGTGGGTCAGGTATGTAACACCATACATTGTGCATCACCTCATCTTAGAAGTCATCAACAATAGGTATGGAATCTTATTTCGCATTTCCAATATTTCAATATTATTTATGTTCTGAGAATGCATAACACAACTACACACACATCATAAAATGCTACTATTAGGTTGTCACCATTAAAGGACGATTTTTCTGTTGAAATTCTTTATAAGACTTCTATCCCCAACAATATCAGTAATTTACGTGTTTTTAATGATGAGCAGAAGATATTGTGCTTCATAGCAAACACTAATGTATTTAAAGATGCAACGATCGATGAGGACGAGCATGAAGAGGAATTGTAGGATGTAGCGAGTGCAAGCAAAGGAAACTTGATCCATAAGGGTGTGGTATCATAGGAAAATATGTATGGCCTGCATAATCACTTCTAGGGACTGGTCAATAGTAAGACCCATAGTTCCACAATGTCACACAAGCAAAATAACTTGGGAATAGATAAGGATCTGAAATATGTCAATCTCGGTACGTTCTGCACACCATAAGAGTGACAAGCCTTTATTTTCTTATTCAAGCACTACCGTGATGTCTTCGAGTGCATGCACGATGAACTCCAGACATATGACATGCAAATCATGCAACATGTGATAATGATCGAGGAAGGAGCCAAGCCATTCTAAAAAAACCTAAGGAAAGTACATCCAACACTTGAGCCTCTTATTAAGAAAGAGATGCAAAAATTGTTGGATGCTAGAATCATATATAGAGTGCGATACTCAACATGGGTGTCAAATTTGGTCCTAGTAAGGAAGAAGTCCAGGTAAATCCGCCTGTGTGTAGATTTACGAAATATTAACCACGCCTCCGACATGGAAAACTATCTCGTGCTATCCATGGAACAAATATTGCAAACAACATCGGGATATGAAATTTTTTCTCTGTTAGATGGTTATTTCAAATACAACCAGGTTTTGGTAGTGGAGCCCGATAGTATTAAAACCACGTTTCGAACGAAGTGGGACACATTCATATTCATACAAATTCCATTTGGACTAATAAACATTGGTGCAACATTCCAATGTGCCATGGATATCGCTTTTCACAGACTCATTGGGAGGAGCATAGTGGTCTATCTTGATGATGTAATAATGCTCTCCAAATAGAGGTCAGACCACATACACCACTTGAAGAAGATTTTTGAGCTATTTCTCAAGTATGGGATATCCTTAAATCCTAAGAAAAGTATCTTCGCAGTTTTTGAGGATAATCCCTTGGGCCACATCATTGCTAAGAGTGGGATTAAGGTAGACCCAGATAGGGTTAGGACAATCACACAAATTCCCTTCCCAGTGAATAAAAAGGCCATGAAATCTTTATTGGGGAAAATCAATTTCCTTCGCAAGTTCATCTCTGACTATGCTCATATTTTCAAACCAATGCAGGAGATGGTAAAGAAGGACACATTATAAAAATGGGATAAAAGTGAAAAGGACGTGTTTACCCATATTAAGTAGGCTATAGCAAAAGCACCTGCATTGTACAACCTAGGCTTCAATAAATATTTCTTGCTCTACACTTTCGCCTCTAACACCTCTCTTACTTCTGTACTCACTCAGAAGGATGAATTGAACAATGATTGACCCATATCCTTCATGAGTGGAAGTCTGCAAGGAATGGAGCTTAACTATCTCACCATGGATAAGCAAGCATATGCAGTATAAAAAATGGTAAAGCATTTTCGACCCTATATATTTAAAAATCATTGGGTTATCTTTGTCCCACACCCAACAATCAAATCATTACTTGTTCAATAGGAGCTGTGTGAAGGAGAGCGAATTGGATGACTAGGTTTCAAGAGTATGATCTATAAATCAATCTAGTTCACAAAATCAAGGGTCATAGTCTTTGTCGACTAGCAACAGAAGCAATAAATGCAAAGGAGGAAGAAGAATAGATTCCAAGATGGGAAAAATAAATTCAAATGTACAACTTTGAGCAAGCCTCCCCCACTAAAAGTACAAAATATTGGTACATGAATGTGTGTGAATACCTTGATCACACCACAATTCTCTCCCATTTTTCCACACAACAGAAGAGATGGCACTCAGAATTAAAGCATTATATTATTAGTTAGTACCTGGGGTGCTATTCAGAAAGCACCACAATGGATAAGTACTCAGGTGTTTGGAAGAACATGAATAAAAAAAAAGTATTGCATGATCTCTGCGGTGGACCAACTAGGGGACACTTCAAAGGAAATACCACATTTCATAAGCTTTTGTGGGCCAAATTGTACTAGCCTAAATTATTCATAGATGCTCATGCTTACACCCACAAGTGTCTGGTCTATCAAAGGTGTGCTGACAGAAACAAGAAGTCACTCGCCCCACTACAACCCATTGCAGTGGAATAACCTTTTCAACAGTGGGGCTTAGACATTATTGGGGAAATTTTCTCACACTCATCAAAGCAACACCACTGCATCCTAATTGCCACAGATTACTTCATGCGGTGGACAAAAGTAGTTCCGATCAAGCAAGTGAATGATATGAAAGTCATCAACTTTTCACAACAGAACATCATTTCTAGGTTCAATATTCCTACTTCACTTGTTTTTGACAATCCAACATATGTTTCATCATTAAAACTCTTTGATTTTTCATTGGAAAATTGTATCATATTGAAACACTCAGCTAATTATTATCCACAAGGGAATGGTCTTGTTGAATCCATGAATAAGAACCTATTCCAGATTATAAAAAAGACCACATTTTTTGAGCAACAAAACTGGCTCACTGCATTGGTAAATTCCTTACGGGATGACTGAGTCACACCTAAACCTTCCCTGAACACCTCCCCTTAATTCCTAGTGTACATAAAAGAAGTTTTCCTCCTTCGAAATATGTACTTGCCTGCTCTCAACTCTCATAAGAATCCCAAGTCAAGCCATGTATGTTACATTAGTGTAGGATGGACACCCTTCATAAGCTATAGGAAGAAAGGCTAAAAGCAAAAGAAAAATTTTCACTTCACCAATCAACTTCATTATTGCTGACTTAGTCTTAAAGTGAGATAAATCCCATGAAGGCAAAGGAAAACACACTAAGTTTTAGCCCTTGTGGATTGGGCCATTCATAGTGCACGAAAATCTTGGCCAACACACTTATCCTCTTCAATCTCTTGACGGTAATATTGATTCTCTCCTTGTCAATGACCAAGTCTTGAAACAATATTTTCACTGAAAATCTGGGGCTTTGCCCTACACTATGTACATAGTCTTTTCTTTTGTTGTTTGTTTGAATTTTGTTTTGGTTTCCATTATGTGAAAACGTGTTGTTCATGAATATGTTGTGGCTTCTAAATATTTTTGTGGCCAAACTGTAAATAGCCTTGTGACACTTAAACCTTTGGCTAACATTATATCCATCTTCCTTGTGTTGGTTACATCTTTCTATCGATGAAGTTACGATAGAAAATATGATCCATCTGTAAGGAGTGTTTTGGTCCAACCATGAACCCATGTCTAGTCTGGAAACCTCATTCCTATACTTGGTTTTTCCATTTTGGTCCCTTCAAGCTTATCCAATGAGTAGAAATAGAAAAGGGGAAAAATTTAAATGAGAAAACCTAAATGAAAGGTATCTATATGCTTCTCTGAAGGAACAACCTCTTTTTCTCTCAATAAGTCAAGATCCCTCTTCCGCACCAAAATAAATAAGTGCCAATGCATAGTTCTATTTAACTAAATAAATCAAAGTGAAAGAAGAGAAAGGAATCCTATGCAGAGAGGTCAAGAAAGAAAATCTGCCGGGGTACTGCCTAGGATCATTGGAAATGGAGCAATGTTTGTGTTCCTGTGTGACTCCACTGGGTTACTGTCCAGGTCTGCTAGCAGCAGAGAAATACCAGAGGTGAAAAATTATACTCTAAAACTCTAAATCTCATGAGCTACACTACTCTTCCTAACTCAAAACATTATGATTATGCTAAATCTTATGTTGCATTCAACTGAGAGGGCATAAAGGGGACCATGTATTTTCATGTGGTAAGTGGGAAGTCCAAAGTAATATGCATGATGAATCAATACTCCCTAAAGAACCAAGGCCCTACATAGAAGAAGTTAACTAAGACATAGAAGTTGGAGTTTAACAAGCGTGTTGCCAAGTGTTGTAGATGATGCAAAACCTCCAAAATTTTTTCTTACACTCAATTTTAGAGCCTTCCTTTGTCTTTTATATTGTTTTTTCAAACATTAGAGATCATCTCATGAGCTTTCTTGTAGTGATTTGGTCCCTTTTGCATGTTGGGTTAGCTGTCATCTTTTGGCATGTTTGGGTGTTGTGCAATGTTTTCAAGCCTATTCTGATGGTTTTGAATGTTGGTATTTGTGCATATAAGTTGTAATAACCATGTAAACATATGTACCATCCATACACAAATTCTTGAGCACTATCACACAAGTGTTGTCATAGTTGCCCTAAAACCTATCTTAAGTGTTGCACTTGTCATATCTTGTCATGAGGCAGCCACATGGAGGGAAATTATTTGTTCATGTGTTCCAATGATCTATGTTTTCATGTCTTCAAAGTATGCTAAGTGTGTGATCACAGTCAAGGTTCATCACAGTTCATCAACTATCCCACACTTAGCCATTTTCTGAAAATCTTCCCGTTTGAGCAACTTAGCTTCACCAGGCCCCTACCAAACTACAAATTGTGCAGCCTTAGCCCTCTAAGATGCGACCTTTCTACTTGGAACTATGCAATGCACATTCCCTGTCTCCCAAGGCTGCTGCATTGCATAATTCCTGTGCCTGACTCTCGATCTTGACCCACAAAATTGCGTAGTGATGTCTCCCAATGTGCCTTAAACTATTCATTTCACATCTTCAACCCTAAATATTTTCCCTGGGTTATTGGAATTGTGCAATATGTAGAATCCCAACCTCCCTTGACATCCAAAACTACGCAGTTAGATTTCCAGTGTCCTTTCCATCAACTAGACCCCACTGTCTCTAGAAATTGAGCAGTCTTCTCTTTGGGTCTCCCTGAGTTTCTCATTGTGCAGTCTCAGAGCTCAAGCTCTTCCCCTTGACTAATGGAACTATGAAATTCATATTCATTGAGCCCTTCTCCCTATCTTGTCATGAGTTCCGTGGTCATTTGATGGATTAGAATGCATCATCTTAGACTGGGGATTTTTCACATTGATGTCGTCTTGTCATGAATGAATTATAGGAATAGGTACACTATCATGTCATGGAAAGATGATGGAAAATGAGAAGAAGCAGAGAAGAATGCCTAAATACTCTATTGCAACTGAACTCATAAGTGGATCAATTGAGAGAAAGTGAAGGGACACATAAGTTTGCAACCACCATCCAAGACTAAAGATCATTGAATTTTCCACATCACCAAGCTAGGCAGAGGTGAAGAGAAAACATATCGAAGAAGACATTCAACACTTAGCAGCAACATTGACTTGACATTGCCACATCATCAAGCAGTCCATGTCAGCAATGTCATGTGATGTGATATCATGAGTGGTCATATGCCACATCACTATTGTGGGCCATGTATATTGTATTCAAATGTATTGTATAGTGGAAGTCCAAAGGACACACATGGAATGTAAAGCATCATGTAAGATGAAAATTCATAGGAAGTCAAACACTCATGAAGGAATTCAAAGAGTCACCCTTGGTTATATATACTCCCTCATTGTATGAGAAAATGTCTTTTCACTTTGGTTCCTCCCGCAAGGCATTAGATAGATTAGCTAGTTCTTTGAGGAGAAAGGAGTGGGTCTAATGTCCCACTATTGGGGCTAGTGATGTACATTGTAAACCCTCATCTTGGAATTTTTACTTAATAACAGAATCCTTTAAGGCCAACACGTTCTTCATGCATGGTGTGAGGTCTAATTGAGAGTTCATACTGGGGAGATCCCCTAAATGTTGGTGGGTCCAACACCGTCAACGTGTACATTATGATGGAGTATCCTAAAACATTTTAAATGCTTCATCACATGTAATCAATGGGCTTAAATAAAACAAGCTACCAAAACCACCATTTTTGACTAAACAACTCTAACTCTTTCAATAATTCAAGTTTATCCTAACACTTATAATAGGTTTTTGATAGCTAGAATTAGAGTTAGGTTTAGGGCTTCAAAATTCTCTTTGGATCTTATAGTTTCTTCTAGAATTATCTTTGGATTTGAGACATTACTAAGCTAAAATGTATAAACCATGGAGATAATGTGGTTTCTTTAGGTAACAATGGGAAAATATTGATGTTGTCTTGATAGAGTCATAACTTTCACACACAAGTTTGTTTTGAGGAACAAAGTTGCTTGCTGGAATGATTTCAAAGAGAAGAATAATATTCATGTTTGACAAAAAGATATTTCTATATTTCACTATAAGAAGGTCAAAAAATAATTGCCTAGAGCCAAAAAAATCCATTCAAGGTTTGGGTCTAAAAAACTTCCAAATTCTACATTGACCCTAAAAGGGCCTAACATAGCTACCAAGACTAATATGTCCTAAATTTTATTTTCCTTATTTATGAACATTAATAAAGTGATAGAGTAATGTTTATGGGGTTGGAAATCTATTAACCAATGGAGGTCTCCCTGATCCAGGTGGCTCCAGAGAGACACATAGGACAAAGAGGGCTTATGAATGCTCAAAAATCAAAGTGATCAGAATGACTTCGACCTAGGACTAGAGCGTAGATCTCATCCTCCTGATCATGGTGGTGTGAATGGTTCGTCAATCCGATTTTGGATGCAAAAGTTAGAAGTAGTCAAAGTTGGGTTGATTTTTTGATGACTGGGCAGCTTAAGGAGGCCACAATTTGGACCGAACCCAGAAACCAGCTTCTGGCCAACTTCAGTCAAATTCTGGGTGAAATTGTGTGGTCGTTAATTTGACTCTTATGACATAAGAAAACAAATTTTAAAAAGGTGCATTATTATTAATAATATATATATATATATAATATATATATATATATAATATATATATTATATATATATATTATATATATATATATATATATATATATATATATATAAGATATATAGAATTAAGGGGGTGGAGGCCACCAATCCCACCACCCCCAACCAACCTACTTACCATGTAATGGTGAGACTTGTAGGAGTTGAACCTACCCGGCCACATGGGTCAGCCCACCGCACTGCCCCATTATTACAAACAAACCCCCATTAAAACAAAAACTTTATGCACCCAAACATAAACATGATATCATCGTTACACAGTGCACGGGAGTATGGGGGTGGGCCACTCAATGCAGACCTGACCCCCCATTTATGAATGTTGGTTTTTTATAAATTTTATCATGTGAAAAAAATTAGGAGGGGCGGGGTTTGACCACCCGACCCCTCCTCAACCAATTAACCTCTTTACCAATGCACCATAACTAATTCCTTGGTTTACCCACCCAAAAATTTACATAAACTAGATTTCTTCAGTGCATAGGTAGAGATGGAGCAACCAGGAGAGGGCATGCAAATTGAGGTGAATTAATTAAGTTTTAATGCAGGTACCATGAATTTTGCTGGAGGGCCAAATTTCCACTTTGTCAGATTTTGACAAATTTTATATGGATTCAACACCTCTCATCGCCACGAATGCAATGGCACTGTCTATTTCTCCATCAAAGTTTTGTGTTTCTTGGTCACTTTTCAGAATGCACGTGGAACCATGATTGTTTCAAAAGCAGGGAGCGGAACCATGAGCCTTGAAATTTTCTTGAGGAGGTAAAATTTTGCCATGTCAGAATATAGTCAAGTTTATACTTGTTTTTCATGGTTTTCAATAAGGATAGCAAGGGCGAGATCAGATTTCCCATTTGAGTTGCATATTTCCAGTCCACCCATGAAGCAGAATATTTGAGGAATCCCAGGGGAATCTAGAAGATTCCTTGAGCCCCATATTCTCAATTTCTCATAATTCAGATTTTGGACAGTCGATTTTGCACTACTCGACACCACAAATCTAATGATGCATTCAGATTGGTCATTCTCTCCTTTCATTTTCCAGCCACTTTTCTAAGTGCTAGTGAAGATGTCCACATTCATGTGTGAGAAATCATTGTCATGTGATTGATGATGTGAGATCGATGGTCCAAATAGCTTCAATGGTTTGACATCTGCTTCTTCAGATGGCCCCTCGTTGTGAGGTCTATGCAATGTTCATGTACTTATTCTTTATGAATTGTGCTATACATGTCCTTGTTGATGTTTGATGTGGGATCTTGTTTCTTACTCATTTTTATGATTCCTGCTTGATGTGACGTGGAATTGCCTATGTGATGTACTTGTTGTCATGATTCATCATGTTGTGTTCTAAGATCCCTTTGTTGTATGTTGCTGGGATACTCTTGTTGTTGTCATGCATGTTTTTGCATTGAGATCCCTTTTATGCCATGTTGGCAGGATGTTCATCATGCATGACAATTATTTCATACTGATAGGAGTCTTTTGATTGAGAGTTCCTATAGTGGAACATCTCTTAGAGCCACTCTTGCATGATGGCATTTTCCTTGTATGATAGCAACATCATCTCTTGTGTACATCATCACGATTGACAGAACTTAATGCAGCGGCCTACGCCATCTTGACACCGGGGCCCAAAGACGTAGTCCCTCTTGGACGAACTTCATTATCAACACTTTTGTTTTCATGTGTTGATGATTTATGTGTTCCTCTTCTTTACAACATACAAATGTATTCATTAATGTTCTTTAAAAAATGCAATTTAACACATCATGAAAGTAAAAGGCCTTGGAAAGGTCCTTCGTCACACTCGAACCTGGATCACTCATCGATGAAAAGTCCCAATTAGACTTCACACCATTTAGTGTAAGAGCCCTTCCAGAAATAAGGGTTGGATACCGTATGTTCTTAGAGATTTTTCTTAGCTACAATGGTGAATAAAAGAGTATTGAACATGTACTTTGGAATGAACAAGTGAGCATGCCTTGTGGAATGTTCAACTACGAAATTTATCAAGGTTATTCTACTGAAAGGGAGAGAAAAGTGAGCCTTTAAGAAGAGTAATAATACTAATCTACTAAAGACACATGAGAATATACATATGAATGAATCGTTGATCAACCAACAAAATATTTCACATGGAAGCAACGATCGTTAAAACACATACAACACACCTTCAACAAGATAAGTACCAAAGCCACTAAAATAGTTCAATTTTCTTAGTAAAAATGAAAACATACATCACAAACATTTAAAGAATATTATTGATTTGAGGCTTCTGCGATCTATATTTTGTGTAGTGGTATCTTCTGGAGTCATCACATTCATGTTTTTTGGAATCAACGTTTCAAACCAACCTCTGTGGTTCATCATCATGATTAGATCCATGAGTGAAATAAGTCATAACTCAATGAGTGAAATAAGATAGAATTAAAATAATAGTATTAAAATATTTATGACATACTCATGAAAGTGTGCTGGATCAATGAGCTTCAAAATTAAGCAAAATTTCCCATATATATCAGTACAATGAACACCACTAGCTCCAAAAGTGGAGCTTTAGAGCAAAAACTTGCTCCTCCAAAAGAACAATCTTCCTCTCTAATGCATGGTAGGAGGAGCTAAGGTGAAAATTCGTTTGCATAATATATGAGGGTGTATATATAATGAATGGGGTGACCATTCACCTCCCTTATGACCCTTGGACTACCCTCATGACTGATGAATTCTCTATGACCTTTTGACTCCTTTATGACTTTTCACATTATATAGATGACTCTTGCACTTCCACTTTACATTACATTTCTCACATATTGAAATTACATAATCCAAAAATCATGTGGAAAATAACGACTCATATGCATCTTGACATGACACCTTGACAAGACATGCCATGAGATTGATGACATAGACTGCATGGTGATATGCAATTGTGAAGCCATTATGGTTGCTGCTATGTTTTAGTCTTCTTGAAAGATAGTACATGTTCTTCTTCTTCCTCCTACATAAGGCTTGAAGGTAGGGATTCTTCACTATGATCATAATCTCTAGTTGTTGTCGCAATTTGGTGTCCCTTTGTATTTTCTTGATTGATCAACTTGTCTTTGAAACTACAAAAGTGTCTTGTAGTTGTTATCTTTCTTCATCTCCTCCATCAACATCCTGTCATAACATGATATAATACTTGCAATAATTGAAATACACTCATGACAAGATAACATCAGTCTAATAAAATCCTAGTCTAGCATGCTTCATTTCAACCATCAACTGAGTTGGAATTAGGTGATAGGTTGATAGACTACCTCAAGGTTTGCATAGTTGCATAGCTCAAGAGGTTAGGTGACAAGACTGAACATTGAGACTGCGCAATGCATAGTGCAAGCAGGCTAGGGCTAGGAAACTTTGAAATTGAGGGGATCATCAAGTTAGGATTGAGGCTTGAGGCTTGATGTTTCCCATTGCACAGTTCTGGAGGGGAAAAGGCATAGGGATTTTTCAATTGCCTAGTTCAAGAGGCCAAGGTTGAGGCTTGTTGCTTGAGACTGCACACTACTCAGAGGAGTATGGTTGAAGGAAGAGACTGCACAATTTTGGAGCTTGAGGGTCGGGAATGAGCACCGAAATGCGTAGTGTGCAGTTATGGAAGGCAAATATTTCTAATTATGCAGTTCCAATAAGTAAGTTATAAGCTTGAGGCCTCAGACTATGCAATGTGTAGTTAAGGAAGGTTGAGTGAGATCAATTTGCTTGGGAATGCAATTTTATGGATTTGGGTGTGGGATCTATAAGGCCAAAGTGAATAAGGAAACAATCTGAGCATGATCACAAACTTAGAATAGTTAATGACAGAGCATTGGTCACTCAGAAAACATGAACAACATACTTCCCTTAATGCAATGACATTGTGCTAACTTTCCCTAAGTGCGACACTAAAGGTACACTTTGTGACGATAGTGATGAAACTTGTGTGATAATGGTTGAAAATTTGGGAATGAGTGAGATACATGTCTACATTATGAGAATGAATCAACACCAAGGTTAACCCTTGAAAAAAACCAAAAATACATTTGCACGATGTGCGACATTTTCCATGCTTAAAAGAGGAAAATTGCAAGAGTAAGAGGAAAGCACAAACAACACTTGCAAAATGTAAACACCATCAAAAGTGGCACATGCTAAATCAAAGATAGCATGAAAACAACAAGTGAAAATAAGCAAAATGAGAGTCGCAAACATGAAAGCCACACTTACAAAATGAAGGTGTGCAAAATTGATAGTTGGAAAAGCTCACCGAAATAGAACAAAAATCATGACCAAAAGTGAGAGACTGTCAATGAGAATGAAAAATGACTGTCAACAAAGGTTGAACATTTCATAGGCACTATATTGATGCACTTGTGCTATGCTTGTTCAATCTTGCATAAAATACTGCACTCATGAACTTGTTATGGACTAAGAATCTGTGAGTAGGTGGCTTTAATACTAAGAAACTGAGAAGAAGAATATAATACTCAATAAAAAAATTTATCAACCATCAAGTGATTCAAATGATCCTAAATTCAAGTGCTGACCAAATTTTGGAGGGTGTTTGTCACAGTGACAACACTTGGCGACACACTGGTGGACCTCTAGTTTCTCTACCTTGGACTAGGTTTTTTCATAGGGTCTAGTTTTTGTGGGAAGTATTGATTCATTATGCATATTACTTTGTCTTCCCCACTTAACCTATTTATAAACATAGTCCCCTTCACCCCTTTCTCTGTTGAACATAATTACAGGGACAACCATATCACATTATTTTGATTTAGGAGAAGGGTCATGTAATTCATGAGCTTAAGATATTTAGAGCATGATTTTTCATCTCTAGTGTTACTCCACTTCAAATAGGCCTGGACAATACTCTAATAGAGTTGGTTCAGGAGCACAAGCATTACTTCACTACCGTCGAGCCTAGACATTACCCTGATGAAGTTACTTGCTTCACTTCCTTGCGTAAGAAACATTTCTCTTCTTTCACCCTTTATTTATTTTATTTTATAGTATTTTTCTTTGGCTCTTATTTATTTCATGTTGTGGAAGAGGGATCCCAACCTATTGAGAGAAGAAGAGGTTGTTCCTTCAGAGAAGCATATATAAAACATCTAGTATGAATTTCTTGTTAAGATTTCCCCTTTCTCTACTTGATTGGATTAGTGTGGAAAACACTGAAACATAAAGAATTGAGAATAGAAACGAGGTTCTTAGAAAATATACAGGTGTCATGGTTTCACACAAATATCTCCTTATGCAAGGATCACATTTTCCATCAAAACACCATTGACCAAAAGGTATGAACTAAGTCGAGAAAGTACTACAGGTTAGCCAAATGTTGTAGTGTCACCAAACCCTTTTCTATTTTTTCACATTGTCTTTTGAGCTAAAGAGAACATCCTTCATGCAAAGTATTATTAAGAAAAACAAAAAAGAATATACAAGACACAACAAGGAAAAAAATTGAAAGGACAAAGCAAATGGAGGCTAAATAGAAAATAGGATGCAAGGCAAAAAAAAGAAAACACAAGAAAGAGTACAGAGAACAAGTGTAGGATGAGTGTGCAAGGGTTACTATTATGCATCTAGACCTACTCCTAACCTAACCAACTAGAAGGTCAAGGTCAAGTGTAATGAAATTTCCAATGTAGCCACCATAACTTCTCCCAACCTTCATACACAATGATACAAGTAATTAAAGGGATATAAAATAATGTTCAATAGAAAATATAAGAACTTAAATAACTTGCACAACAAATTGAAGGTATTTCTTGTCAGTATAAATATATGTCATATCCACTACTTCTAACCATCTTGTGCTCTTACCTTTTCAATGAAAATCACAATTAAACAAACCTCAGAAGCTTCTTATGAATGTACCTTCATCTGTATTGTCCCCAGCAAGCATGAGAGAAGATAGAAACTTGTTATTTGCAATAGATATTTCCAAGTAAGATTTCTCCAACCATTCAATGATTGGGTCATGAATTTGAAACAATCCTCTTGAGAACCTTGAAATCCTTGAATAGATGAATTTTCAATTAAAAGCGCAAATTTAGGATGAGAATATTGTAAGGGAAAATGATTTTGATCATATTCAGAAGGCTTTTCAAGATAGCCAGGGACTGACATAACCATCAACGAAAGCTAAAGTTCCTTAGATGCTTGACAAGTATCCAAATAGTGAGATAAACCATAAAGATTAATCCATGTGAAACAACTGTCATCAGATATACTGGTGGGAAAATGATAAAATGAATGATAATTAATATTATGATCAGATGGACCATCTGTGGCATGATATTCTCTGTTTGAAGGAAACAAAGATAGATTAGTTTGAACAATTTCACAAATTCCCTTAATAATAGAATCATCTTCCTTGCGTGATGAATATAAAAACCATTTTCTTGTAACTAGTTACACACTACACTAGCATATTAATCTTTGAAAGAAGTGAAAAGGAATGCTAGTATAAAAAACACATGAAACCATGTAGGATATAATGAGGGAAGAAGAATTCGACTCGCCAGATAACTCATGCATTCACTAGCACTCAAGAGGATTTTTAGGTGTGATGAAGAAAATAATTAGCTGTATAACATTCACAAGGAAAACTAGGATTTGACTATTCTAACATGCATTTAATAGACACGATTCCTTCAACCTAAGATAATATTTTAAATGATCAACTTTGTAGTTCCATGCTTCTATGAGAGATAAACTCTCCAAACCCGAGTTAAGTATAGGAGATGAATAAACTAAAATAGAATCTTGAATCCAACTAGAAATCATATATTCAAAGTTTTAAAGACTATATTTGAAATTCCAAACATCTTTAAAGAAGGAATTTACATCCAGTGAAACCATGCAAAGAAAATAATTTCGTGAGAGAAACTAGATATGCCTTAGTTCGATGATCTTACTAGAGTTGTGAGATCCTAAAATAACCATCAACGAAAGTTGAAGTGCCTTGACTTCCTCGCAAGTCCCAAAACTCTCATGGATTGTAGAATTTCATTTTGAAGATTGAACCAAATCACGCGTGGTGTAACGATAACTGCTACTAGTAATTTCAATAGGACCACTACTAACTAGATGGTAGCCATCACTGTCACTAATTTAATCATATTTTACAACTTCAAAAACCACATCACTCAAGTCGAAAGATTCTTCTGATCACACATCTAGAAATGTATGAATAAGAGAAATTTCATGAGCAAGTTGGTTTGAGAAATTATCCTCATGAAAAAAATAAAAATGACAACGAGTAGAGTGGATACTCAATGATTTGATTGTTTCCTTTTTCATCGTGGCTAATCTCACTACCTTGTGTCAATTGAGAAGTTAACTCATCAGATGAAAAACTTAAAGAGCATGGAGTATCTTCATCACAAGTAGATGCGTCATAAATAATAGAGCGCAAGGGATAGTGAGATTGAGAGGAAGTTTCAATAAGAACATATTCTTTGGCTAGATCAGATTCCATATCTAATGCTTCCAAATCAAAATCTTCTTGACAAACCAAAATATCAACTGGTGCATTTGAGAGTTCATCATTGCATATGTCAATGAAGTCATGAATATTATAGTGATGGTTATAGAAGATTATAGATTGATTAAGAAAATCAACTTCATTCTATTAACTACCAAGATTACTAGATTTAGAATGAACCAAGAATGGAAGGGAATCATCTTGACATGGGGGACTTTGAAAAAAATAAGAAATATCAAAAGATCCTCACTTTTTCTACACTACCTATGTAATATGACCACGTTGTACTTGATTACAATTTGAACTAGTGACATGAAAATCAAGAGAGCGTGAAGAACTCGTTGGTGGAATATATTGATCAAGAGGATCATGGTACAAATCGTTATGGGATATAGATGATAGAGGATGAAAAATGTCCCTTGATAAAGTAATACTTTTAGTGGAACCAGATTCAAGATTGAGGTTAAGAATTCTAATATCATATTGAGGAATGGAAGGATTAGCCTTCACCCTAGGCTCCATGAACCATACCAAGGTTTCCTCCATCATATCTAGATCATAATAAATGGATCAATGTTGAACATATGGATCAACCATTCGATTTTAAAATTTCCCAACTTCGACATCATCACAAGGAGGCACCACGACAGAACTTGAAAAGGAGGAGGAAAGAAACAAAAGGAATAATAGGCTCCTCGTCTAAAATTAGAGGTGTCTCATGATTTACAAGAGTTGGGGAAGAAGAAACATCAAGGGATTCAAATTCACCATGAAAAGAGATATGAACCAAATGCTCAAACTTTTGTTTAAATAAATCGTAATCTGTGTATTCTTCAGGAAATTCATAATAAAGGTGAAGGAATCAATAGAAAAATCCTTAATTGTTTCATTAGATTTCATTCTTATTTCATTAATTCTTTTAAGGACATTTTGGTAATCTTCCCTATCTAATGCTAAATGAAGCTCCTTGATGAGGTGTTCAAAAGAATGAGTGGAAGTGGGTGGCAAGGTATGATGCCATCGGTTAACTCGACCTTCAAGTGTGAGGCAGAAAAAAATAAAAAGCACATATTCATAGTCAATTTCATAGTGTTAATAGAACTTAAGAAAAAGAGATGCATGCTTAGTAATGGACGTATCACCTCACTATCAAACTGAAATTGAGACAAGTCATCAAGTTGTCCGTGAAGATGAAAAATTTACGATGGGATATTTTAAAGAAACATTATAGGATTATGATTTGGGGATAATCCATTTAATATAAGAGGTTTAAAACAGACACAAAGGGAAAAAATTATCACATGGCTCTCCTTCTAGTGCCATTTTTTACAGTGCTAGAAATTTTTCAACTAAGGGGGTCTCCTTGATGAAAATTCCCAATTAGACTTTGCATTATCTTGTGTAGGAGCCCTTCCAGAAATAAGGCTCGAATTCCTTATGTTCATAGAGATTTTCCTTGGCTACAATGGTTAGCAGAAGAGAGTAATGCACATGTATCTTCAGATGAGCAAGTGATAATGCCTTATGGAATGTTCAACTACAGAATGTATCAAGGTTCTTCTACCGAAAGGGAGAGAAAATAGAACCTTTAAAAGAAGGTTAATAGTACTAATCTAGTAAAGGAACATGAGAATATACATATCAATGAATAGTTGATCAACGAGTGAAATAGTTAACATGGAAGAAACGATTTATTATAACACATACAACACACCTTCAACAAGATAAGTACCAAAGCCACCGAAATAGTTCAACTACTTACTACAGATAAAAACAACTTACATCACAAACATTCAAAGAATAGTCTTACAATATTTACGACATATGCATGAAAGTGTGTTGGCTCAATGAGCTTCAAAATTAAGCAAAAGTTCTAAGATACATCAGTGTAGTGTACACCACTACCTCTAATAGTGGAGTGGTAAAGAAACCACTTTCTCCTAAAAAAGAACTATCTTCCTCTCTAATGCCAGGTAGGAGGAGCCAAGGTGAAAATTACTTTACGTGAGCTATGACGGTGTACATTTAACAAATGGGGTAACCATTCACCTCCCTTGTGACTCTTGGACTACCTTCATGACTGTTTGACTTCTCTATGACCTTTTGACTCCTTTATGACTTCTCACATTCTATAGATGACCCTTGGACTTCCACTTCACATTACATTTCTCACATATTGAAATTACATAATCCACAAATGATGCAATAAATAATGGTTCATATACATATTGACATTAAACCTTGAAAAGACATGACATGACATCGATGACATAGACTGCATGATGATATGGTAGTGCCAAGCCATTCTGGCTACTACTATTTTTTAGTCTTCTTGAAATTTGGTACATGTTTTTCTTCTTCCTCATCCATAAGGCTTGAAGGTAGGGAGTCTTCACTATGATATTAATGTCCAGCTGATGTTGCAATATGGTGTCTCTTTTTCTTTTCTTGATTGATTAAGTTGTCTTTGCCACTACAAAAGTGTCTTATAGTAGGGTCTCCTTCTTCATCTCCTCCATCATCATCCTGATATAACATGATGTAATATCTACAACTGAAATCTACTTATGAAAAGATGACATGGTTTTGATAAAACCATAGTCTAACATGCTTCATGACAACCATTAACTGAGCTAGAATTGGGTTATAGGATGAGAGTGTTGACATAATGGCTAATGTGTTGTCCTTGATGGCGAACTACTTTATAAAGACACAACATTATGATACCAAGATGGTTATGATTCTACAGGTAATATGGACAAAGGAATTTTAGTTCAGAAAGGAATTTCAGTTCAGAGACAAGTGGATGATAAAAGAAAATTTTGACAAAGTATACGTGGGTCATGAGAATCAAGGTCGTGCACATGCACATGTATTTTGAATAAATGTTGCATACATAATCCACACCATGGTAATTTGAATACCAAGGTTCTTTACCATGCTATTGGCCCATACTAATGGAAGTGACAATGATTATTTGATCTCGTTAAAGAATACCAACGACATTAGT
Organism: Pinus taeda; assembly: GCA_000404065.3. NCBI lineage: Eukaryota > Viridiplantae > Streptophyta > Pinopsida > Pinales > Pinaceae > Pinus > Pinus taeda. The sequence goes on from APFE031374790.1 coordinate 285,295, forward strand.
AAGGGATTGGCTTGACGTATTGGTTAAGGCTAATGATAAATAAGGAGATGACAATCAAAGTGTTAAGGGAGAAAGTAATGATTTATATATGTGTGATTTGACCTAAAACATGTGTGCACTAGGGAGAAAGGAGAAGACTTAGATCTGTAAGATATAAAGCATGTTGACATATATGCTTGTTTGATTTACTTATTGAAAATGTTTAAGTAATTAAAAATGATAGATTTGTGGTTGTAATGATGTTGTGATTTGAATAAAGTATTCAAGAGTCTATAATTCTGACAATAAGGGTTTCATAGAGTAAAATTGTGTTTGCAACATAAGTTTTCAGATCCATACATAGATATGTTTTGGAATAGTCATGTACATATGCAAATCCATCTTTGTAGGGTCGCGTATAAATTTTGCAAATTTATAATATAAATTGAGATATGCATGCAGGTGTTGTGAATGGTAAGTGCGTATAGATGCTGATGTCTTTTTATGGAATTCACGTATGTAGGATGGGGTTTTTCAATATGGCTTGTTGATGAAATTTGATCAGTTCTACTCTCATTGTTGTTGTCTACCAATGATGTCTCTACTATGATGATCTATATCTCACAGTGTTGAATGGGTTAAATGCAGAATGGTATATTGATTGGTAATGATGATACAATATGGTGACCTGTGTTTGGTTCAGTAATCTATGATTGATTCAAGTGATCTATGACTGATGGGACGATCTATGTATGGTTTAGTGATTGATGATTCAATTGTCAGTAATTTGAGATCTATATATAGGTCTTATGCAGAGGAAGTGCGTATGTATGCAGGTATGCTTCAGAACAATAACGTATACATTCAAATGTATGTTTGATCAGGGTTTTCAGTAATAACATTGTGTTTCTGTGATGATGAAAAACATATAGTTTGGTATAATGGTTGTGCATTAGTATGATCTGATGGTTTATATATGTTATGGTCTGGTTTGATCTTGTTGCAATGGTTGATTGAGATTCAATGATTGTCTTGATAATGATTCAATTAATTCAACATTTGGTTTCAAAATTGTTACTTGGTATTGGGCTTAATGTTTGAAGTGGGTCTAGTCTGAAAATATGATGAAAGATGGCCTATAGGTTTGATGTTTTGATTCAAGTGGATCTAGTATGAAATATTATGAAATGTGGTCCACAAGGGGTTTTGAGGGTTGGAACCTTCAACGAGTGAGTCAGAGATTCATTCTAGTGGTAGCTGGTAAATTGGTATGGGGGGTAGGTTCTCCCTTCCAGTAAGAGTTGGTAAACGAGATCAGGGGGTTGTAGCTCCCTTCTAGTGGGTGATGGAAAATGAGAGAAGGTTGTAGCCTTCTACAAGTGGGTTTCTGCCTATTGGTAAGAGCTTACACAAGTACAAGATTGTAATAAGTTTTCTTAATAATAAAAGAATAAGATAAAGATGACAACAATGATTGTTTTCTCCCACATTGTGCTTCCACCTAAAATCTCGATGTTCATGTGCGTTGATATGTTTCTTATGTGTTGATGATGTATCTTCTATTTAATGCTCATGGTTTCTACTTAATGAATGAATAATGACGTAATGATGCATTGGTTAAGGATGAAAAATTAATGAAATAAATGTTAAATTAGTTATATGGGTATATGCGGTTTTCATTTACCGCAATCACATACATACGATGATTTCATAAATGAAGTAGTGTACATAAATCAAAATAAGAAATTAAAAAGTTAAAGTGAGTTTAAATAATGATTCATCCCCCTCTCTTAGTATTTTTCCCAACATAGAGACTGGATCAAGGATTGTGTCTCAGGAGATCAAGGGCCAGGATTGATCCTTGAGACTCTGTAGCGCACAATTTAGGCAAGACAAGGCTAGTCAACTACACAGTTGAGGGGCTTGGGAGGTCAGGATTGAGGTTTCCCACCATACAGTTCCATAGGGATAGAGGCATAGGGCTTGCACAATTACGCAATTCAAGAGGGAAAGGAAGAGGCTTATTGCTTGTTATTGTGCAGTGCACATATGAGACTGATTAAAGGTGAAGACTATGCAATTTTGAAGCTTGAGGGTCAAAACTAAGCACTGAGACTTCACAGTGTACAATTCTGAAAGGTAAGGATTGTGCATTACGCAATTCCAAGAAGAAAGGTCCGAAATTGAGGGTTGATGACCCAATATTTATCACTCAAAACACGTGAACAAAATACTTCCCTCAATGTGAGGATATTGTGACAACTTTCCCAAAGTGCGACACTAAAGGTACACTTTGCGACAACAATGATGACACTTGTGCAATAGTTATTGAAACTTTGAGAATGAGTGTGATACGTGTATGCATGATAATAATGACTCATTAGCACCAAGTTAACCCCTTGAAACAAATCAAAACTACATATGTGCAATGTGTGGCACTTTCCATGTTTAAAGGCAAACACTTGCGACAATAAGAGGAAAGTGAAAATGAGACTTGCAAAATGAAAATGACATCAAAAGAGACACATGGAATAATGAAGTTAGCATGAAAATGAAACTTATTAAAGTGAAAACAAGCAAAAGTGATAACCATAAACATGAAAGTGACACTTGCGAAAGTAAAGGTGTGCAAAAGTGACAATTGGAAAAAATCACCAAAATAAAATAACTATCATGACCAAAAGTGAGAGACTTTCGATGAGAATGCACATTGACTGTCGACATAGGTTGAACATTGCATAGTCATTGTCTTGATGGAATTGTTCTATGCTTGTTCAATCTTGCATAAAAGAGTGCACTCATGTACTTGTTGCAAAATGATGATGTGTGAGCATGTGACTTTGACACTTACAACTAAGAAAGAATAGAATACTCAATAAAGCATCGATAGACTATAAAGTGACTATGGAACGAATTATTTCAAGATCCATAGTACACTCAAAAATTCAAGTGCAGGCCAAATTTTAGAGGGTGTTTGTCGCAACGACAAGTAACTGTAAATATTCTTATTGGAGTCATTGAGATCTAAAAAAAACTACTCTAGACCATGAATAAATTTAAAGAAAAAACAATGAGAAATGAGACACTAAGAGACATGGCTTGACAACACCATAAAGGTGATTAAGGTTCAATTGAATCCATTTTCCCATATAAAATCGAACCGCATTGTAATCATGGAAATAATAAATTATAATATAAAAAAGAAAAAGCACAAACATAATATCATATAAATGGCAAAACCATTAACATCATAAATATGTTAAAGCATACTTTGTAATTAACTTAAATTTATTTTAACTCTAAATTCATCCAACATTAAAAAAAAAAAAAAATCACTTAAAATCTTCTTAAAAAATGTAAAATGATTATAAATTTTACTTTAAAAATTTGATTCCTTTCTTACCAATTAATAAAAATAAAAATAATATGTAATTACATCCATTATAATTAAAGTATATTATTTATAAGGAAATAAAATTTTAATATATAAATTTAATCTAACACTAAAAATTTAATATATATAATTTAATATAACAATATTATTGTATTTTGGTCATTTACGACAATGTTTTATATTAAATTGTACCTTACATTTTTAAATATGAAAAGAATATTTTATTTTTTAATAAAACAAAATCACCCATTAAAAATAATATTTTATTTATTAAAATAACAATAAAAATGATAATAAATTAATATTTAATAAACTACTTTATATTTAAACAATTTATATTAAAGACAAACCATCTAAAAAAGTAAACAATAAACCAATTAGAATAATAATAAGATGGCTTTTCGATTCTCAAAATGGTGGCGTCTCACACATTTTAATTAATTGTATTTTGAATGAGCCCCTATCTTAGATAGTGACTAGTTTTTGCTTTGCGGTCACAGACATAGTTTTTTTATTAATCAATCCTGTTTTAGATGAAGTTTTCAACTTTTGTTTAGAAATAAATAAATGTATGTTCAAATTTTATAATTTAGCTAGTAATAAATTAATATATTACTGATGTATTAGATATTAGTGTAGAGATATATATTAAATAGATAATAAATATTTATAGCTATTTATTTATAGTTGTCATTAAAATATTTATTTTAGGATATATTTTTTTGTTTGTTTGTTTAGTTTTTTATGATTTGATTTGTAGCTTGGGAAATCGTGATTTAGGGGTATTAATTTGTCAAAGTCATTCGAAGATTACACCTAGTCTGGGCCACACCAACTCTAAGTTGATTGGATTTTTTAACATGTCTCCTCTGTCTAGCACACACACAATTACCCCCATGAGGCTTGATCCCGATCGCCTTGCTAACAAGGCCCATCCTCAACCGGTTGTGGTCATGAGGCTTGACCTCAAGATACATCTTAAAAGTATTATAAAATGTTATTAAATTATACTTTTATGTTAAAATATTAATAATTATTATTGGTGTGTTGAAATAAAATAAAACAAAATTAAAAATAAAACTAAATAAAATAAAAAACATAAATTCTCGAGTGGATAGTTTTTTCCCATTGTTTTCTTCTCTAATGTGGCCTATTTAAAAGAAAGACCGAGCACCGAGAGGGATCAAATATCTTTTCACTCTAAAAGAGGTTTGCTCCTCAAGGGACATTTTTGATTCTTGTGGGGCTCGGTAGACAATAGATCTGGAGTTAAGATGGATCTAAGTAGATTATTAAAGAAAATAATATATGACTTAAACATATATTTATTAAAAAAATATGTAACAAGATTCTTAATTGTGTAGATTCACCCCCGCTTTATTATAGAGATTCTTACCCTAGAAATGAAATCTCTTGCAATGCCATGGGCCAATATCATGGATTACTAATACCACATGCCCAAAAGATCATATGAACATGGTCATATGTTATTTTTTTTTTATTTTTTTTTTTTTTTTATTTTTTTTTTTTAAATTAATCAATTTAATTAAAAGAATAGAAAAGATATAACTACTTTTGAGAGAAATGTCAACCTTTGATATGTGAATACTACTATGAATATTTTAGAATTATTACACGAGGTTAAATCCCTACCATCCACCTAATAATTATTGATAATTAAAATAAAATTTTTGTAAGCATTATTCTAAAATATCTAGATCTATTCATGTGTTTAAACTATATTATTATTATCAATATTAATTATATAAAAACATAGTAAAGGAACAATATGAAATAAAAGCTCAATGCTATAAATACAAATCTAATTAAAAAATATGGCACTAGTGGACATGACATTTTTTTAATTGATTTGAAAAATGAAAAGGGCATAAATAGCTTTAAGATAAATCTTAGTGCTCTATCCATGATTACTACTAAAAATGTTTCATGAATATTCAGTAGAGGTTGAATTTTTATCACTCACCTAGAAATTATTAATGATTGAATTAAAATTCTAGAAATACTATTTCAAAATAAACACTTTACGAACATATTTTTAGGAATGGATATTTTTTTCTCATTCATTTATTACATAGAAAAAATTTACGTATAAATATTCTTTATATTATTTTGAAATTAAAAAAATTATCTTATTTATTTAATAATAATAATTTCCGTGAGAGGCGCAATCTAGTATAGGGAAATGTGTAGCTGTAATGTAAGAAAGTATGTAAACATTCTTACATTTTGGTTCAAGAAATTGAATTTATATTAATATGTTTAATTTATAAGAAGTAAATGATTTGTAAACATTTACATATCGAGTCACTTAAATAATAATAAAAAGTTAAAAGTAATATAGACCCGAGCATAGATGAGATGTAGTGTCCATAAAAAATTAAAAGTACTAAAAATAATAGAATTCAATTTGTTATATTGTAATTTTATTTTTATTATAAATTTACAAATAACTTTTTAGATAAAAGAAAATCATAGTATACACATCAGATTAAAATATATAACATATAAGTAAGAACTATAAGTGAAGATCCATACCTTTTACCTTATAAAATAAAATAAAATAATGGTTTTATAACCATATTTAAATTTAGTCAATAAGTACATAAAGACTTTTATACTTACAATATAACAACTTTTTAATATGGATATTCACATCCACTTTGCCATAAATATTATTAACTTGTAAATAGACTTTGTTACAATACCATGGTTAATACCACATGCCCAAAAACTATCTTTCATTTCACAAGCAAAATGTTTTATAATTTTCTTATAATTTCATTTTATAACATTCTTTAATTAATATAAAGACTAAAAATTATAATTACTTTTGAAATATATCTAAACTCTATAACATTATAACATATAAGATATAAATCAGTAGCTATATATTAAGATCTATTTTACCATATAAATTACTATAATAATGTTGTATCCATATTTAAATTTCATTAATAAGCACATAACATGTTGATCTGTTAGGCCTCTAATGTGATTTATCTCGAAAACTATTTATAGTCATTATGGATCTTAGGAGTATATTAAGATCCATTTTACCATATAAATTAATATAATAATGTTGTATCCATATTTAAATTGCATTAATAAGCACATAACATGTTGATCTATAAAGTCTCTAATGCAATTTATCTGGAAAACTATTTATAATCGTTATGGATCTTAGGAGTTTGCATTCTGAAACATAAAAAATCTATACTTACAGTATCACAAGATTTTTAACAATGGATATTCACCTTCCTTTACCATGGATATTATTGACTAGTAAATAATCTTTGTTATAATACATTTGGTCGATATCATGACTCATCAATATCACATGCCCAGAAAACATCTCTCATTTCACAATCAAAATATTTATAAATATTTTTGTTTTTAATTTAATTTATTACATTTTTGCATGGATAGACACTCTCCAGCCCAATATGGAAAAGATGTTATAATGTCTTGTTTTGTTATATTTTTTTTCTGAGAAAGGAAGAAGGGACCGCCAATTTTATATTATAATAAGAGGGTTACATGTTATGTCTTGCTAAGTTATGTTATCTAAACATTTTGACTAGGCCAAATTATCTATTTAAAAAAAAAATTATTAATTAAAACATTTTGACTCGTTGAAATTACATAAAATAAAAATAAAAATAAAATAAACATCCTAGATCCATTTTAACCAAACGCTAAGAGAGATCAAATCTCTAGACCTGCAAAAAATTCTTCAAGTTTGCACTCAAGAAGAGGTTTGCATGTGGAGAAATGTGATCGCAAGTTTGCACTCAAAAAAGAGGTTTGCATATGGAGAGGTTTAATCACTCCACGTGCTTGACAGATTTAGAGTTAAAATGGATCTAGATTAATTAAATAAAAATATAAATATATTTGCATAAAAAAATTAGATCTATTCTTTTATATTTATTATTTATAAATTAAATTCTTTTATTATTTTTATATGGTTAGTACGTAAATATTTTATATAAAATAAGGAAAATATATCTTTTATTATTATTTTATAAATTTATGTTTTATATTTATGTGTCTTATTATTTTGATTTTCTTTATGATGTTTTAGTTAGTTCTATTTTTTCCCTTTCTCATTTTTATATTGGTAGTTTCTCATTTGTATTTTGTTTTTTTGCATTTCTTAACATTTTTTCTATTTTTAATAATTTTGTTTCTATTTTTTAATATTTTTCTTTTATGTATTTTATTAATTTCTTACGATTTTTATAACATTTAATTTTAATATTTATTTTCCTATTGTTTTAATTTACTGTTACATTTCTATTATATTTATTTATTTTCAAGATTTGACTATATATCTTTGTCTTCATAATGAATTGTAGTAAGTGGTTCGAAACACATTTTCCCAAAAATTATTATGTGATTTTTCGATAAGAGATTTTGTATAAATCATGAATCACAAAAGCCTGCATTCTGAGAAAATATAAATTAAATAAATGATTAATTTAATATGAAATATGTTCCTAATTCTCTAACAAATGTATCAAATACTAAATATTTACAAATTTTCTAGTGTATACATCCTCCATCTTCATGTTCATTTATATTTCATGCATTTCCTTTTCTAACCATTGCTACTCATGGCCTTTCAACTTTATCCTTGGTTATTTACCATGTTTCCTAACCACCACCTTACTGATACTTGCGTGCACCTTGAACTATGTTAACACCAGCAAATCATACACATCCAAAAGACATCCAAGATCGTCCAACAGAATGCACGAGTGAAGATTTTTCAGCTAAAGACATTATAAAAATAAAAAAAAATTATTTATCCTAAGGTTCAAATTATATGGAATTTAAAAATTCATGTCAGCTTGACTTTTTTTTCGATAGCCGCGCTACACATGGTATTTTCTTCGAAAGTCGCATAGTCGAAGGAATGGCTGACTCAGTAATTTGGGGCTACTTCTCACACTTGGAAGTTGATTCCCTGACATGATCACAGTCAAGGACACCCAAAGTTGAGCAAACCTAAAGATATGAAACCCTCAATGGAATCATCTTTTCCTACTCATAAGTCATTATCATTCATGAACCAAGAGAGGGAAGATGGGTTAAAAAAATTGTATAGAATTAAACCATGGGAGAACCAAAACATGAGAAAATGTTATGCTCGCTTAATTGCTATCAAAGAAAACCTTCATTTAATTGTTGAATCATAAGAAGTATAACACTATTGTGGTGGTGTAATTTCTTCTTAGAAATTCATCACTTTGGTGTAGACATGATTACACCATTAAGAGAGTCTTGGTACTTTTCGATACAAAAGAGAAGATTGCAAAGGGAGTGAAGAAAAGAACCTCCTTGCTGAGGATTTTTGAGCACCATTGCTCAAATAATTCTCTTCAAGTGTTTAGCATTCTACTATTTGTATTCATTTCCTACCACCGGTAGTGTATAAAGGGAGCCATTTTCCATAATTTTGTTGATTTGTTTGCTTCATTAAGAATTATTTATGTGCTCATCTCTTTGTTTTAGTTTATGTTTGTATATGTATTGTCTTCATCATTTGCAATAATTTGTTTCTTCATGCTTGTCTGCTGAGAACAACCGAACTGCTTGTTTTTCTTTGCAGGGAACAACCGACTACTAAGAAGGTGTCTTTTGGTACACCATTGCTACAAAAACACTACAACAAGATTGGAAACTCCACTTTCTTTTCTTTAATATAATCAATTGTGTTTGTAAGACCTTCTCTATGAATAATCAGCTTACAAGGAACTCAGCATCTCTCTCGAATTTTTACAAGACCTTTTGGACTCATTGTTGGTCGAGAAGCTTGCCAATTCACCATTTTTTTGTCAATGACAGCTTTTTCTCAGACAGATGAATGAATGCATCTGTGCATAATAGATTCTGTGTGGTTTCCCAGAAAGCTAAAAAATCCTTGTAATTTCTCATTTTTTAGGTGATTGACAGACTTTAGTGAATTTCGTTCACCTTTGTAATTTTTTTTTCCAGTTAGTTCATATTACTTAATTACTCTACTAATAACAATTAGTTGGGTAGTTAGATTATCTTTATTTTTATTTACAATTTTCATACAACTTAATTAGGGGTTAAGTAAGTGGTCAAATTCCACACTTATTTTTCAATTTATTTTTCTTTTTTTTTCAAATCACATAGCTTAATTAGTAAAGGATTAAGTGGGATATCATCCACAAAAATTGTTACTAAACCAAAGAATTTTTTCATTTCATTAGTTTTGGGACTAGGACTAAGTGTTAGTATAGAAAGAGTAATCTCTGCTTTCCTTGCGTCTTTTAGGTGAACCTTGATGTTGGCTGCGTGGGGCCTAACCCAAGTTCAACATTGGTTAGCTAAACAAATCCCTACACTACTGGCCCTTTCAAAATTAGCCCACGGAGTGCAGGCCGAAGTCTCACCTGAAGCAGTATGGGGGATGCTGGAACCAAGTTTCTACACCTTGAGATGGTTGTGATGTTTGTTTATTCCTTTTGTTCCTACTCTCATGTAGGTCGTTAAGTTCTAGGACTTCGTCTGTCTAGCCTCTTATTCCAACCTTTGTCACCTTCCTGAAGGAGTACGATTGACCTTCGCACAACCCGAACCTATGGTTTAGGTACTTTCAAATTGCTAGAGCAGCATATCGTGTAGATTCCCAAATGACCTTAAGTGTCTTATTTAGCTTACTAGACAATCACAATTAGCACCACGTAAACATATATCCTTACTTGCATTCAATTAACCAACATAATTACATACATTCGCACATCACATAAGCATTGTAAATGAAATTCATACACAATAAGACAAGATGCATTAACAGGAAACAAAGACATAGAATTTGTAGAATGATTCTCTTAATGATATCTTTAGATGATTACAGACTCTATCTACCCTATGCACATAGCTACAGGGGTCCGTGCACTCATTTGTGGACTTCCACCCTAGGCCTCTGTGCACTCAGCTACACTAAGACACAAAACTTAGACTTCTCTCCTTATTGCTCAAGACTTCTTATTTCTCTCCAAAAACTTATTACTTCTTGGAGCTTACATACTTAGCTCTTTTTATACAATCCCATGATCCATGAACCATGGGTAAATCTTTACAACCGAATTTACACTTTAGAAAATAAGGGCAGACAACCCTTTATGACTCATGACACCTTTGCACTCTGCAACCAAAAAATGCGGAGACTTTACAACTTTATTACAAAACTTGACCAAAAACATGAGATTTTAGCCTCAAAACTATCCTTGGGGGATCTCATTTCCAATAGGCTCCCAACACAAACATCATGACCTGCCCTCGAGTCACTCTACAAGCACGAAGATCTTGGCATGAAGACCTCCCAGCTCGACTTGTATGACTGCAACCTCAACAGTGCACTGTGCGGCTGCCTGCTTCGTGTCTTCAACCATTTTCTTGGTCATTGCTCCTGAACTGTTAGCCTGAAGATTTTGCTGTGTTTCTTGCAGATTTGCAAGCTTTCCTTCTATAGAGGTTATAACTGTATAAGCCTCATCTAGCTAGGGCTTCAGTCATGCCTTCTTCACTGCTTCCTTTTTCTGCGCTACATCCACTTGTTCTTTCAACTTCTTGGCCTCATGCAGCTTTGCTAGTCTCTATGTGAACATGATTGTTCGCGCTGTTCCTTTGACCTCATCATAGAGCTTCTAAAGCTCACATGCTTCCGTCTCCAGTCATTGTACATTAGGTTCCTCCTGCAAGCTCATCAAGACCTCAAACAACTGCTCAAAAAGTTGCGTGCAGTCTGTTACTACACTGTCAACCACCGCTATTGCCTCTGTGATAGAGTTTGCATGTTGCTCCTTTACTTATGGCAGAGTTGAAGGCTGGTCCTTCAACTGTAACTTGGTGATCTACAGGTTCAAATCCAAATGAACCCTTGCCATTTCTCTACGACTGTCACGCATCGTTGCAGCCAGCTTGCGGACGTACACCTCGACTGGTTCTTCCTCATGAATGGCCAACTCTGGGACCATTTGGCATGCCTCCTCGATGACCTACATTATATGCTTTTTTTGGTTGGTCACCTCGGTCATAGTGGTGATGGCAGTGTCTCGTCATAGTGTCATATGCTCATCGTTAATGCACTGCTCACTGATCACCTGTAGGGCGCAGTACTCATGGGCCCTCAACTCCAAAATCACTCCATCCGGTAATAGGTGGAGCGCCTCACCAAGAAGCACTACCAGATTCAACCCTACTCCCTTGAGGGTGCTAATAGTGGGCCTATCAGCTTCATTCTCTATGGTCAGTGCTCCATCAGGTAGCATTATCATGCTGGAGACCTTTGCATGCAGCATCGCAACAACTTCTGAAGTGTTGATAGCAAGGCTGGTGGACATGGTTCCAGCATGTGATGCACGAGTTTGTAGCTCCTGTAGACCTGTCTGGATAGCCCCCAATACTTCTTGTTGTTGTTGCTCAAACTATTGTAGGGCCTCTATGGTGACATCCTGCACTGTGTCACCGATGTCATTCAAATCGCCCTCTCTGAGGGTGATTGGATCTAGCGATGTCTTAGTGGCCTTGTATTTCTTCCTAGGACCTCCTTTCTCCTGCTCCCTTGGACATTTGATGTGGGCAGATGTCACCTGTGGGTCCATATCGTGCTACTCTATCTGCTCGCCCGTCTCTTCCTCGGTCTTGGGTGAAGGCAACCTTGCGCCTTTATCAGAGCCCTGCTCTGTTCCACCTGTTTTCTTCTCTGTCTGCTGAGCAGCATTACACTCTACCTGGGCCTTGTCAATGACCTCCTTCCTCTTTTTAGTCAGCTATGTCATCTTGATCTTGACCTCCTCCTTATTGCACTACATGGCGGACTTGCTTCCTTGCACTGCCAAGTCTATTGTAGTGTGCCATTCTGTCGGTCAGCGATTAAGTACTAGATCAATGGTGTCATCCGTTTCCAAGTAACGCAAGTCATACCATGTCTACGCAGGGTCCTTCTCTACCCTAATGGACACATGGTGAAATTCTGCTTTCAACTCTGGGTAGCCCTATAGGTTAGAAAACACCGTAGGTGACAACCACGGTTTGTGATTGATGGCCATGCGAATGTTCATCTCCATCAAGATCCAGAAGATCTTGTTATCCTTGATGCACTGCACATCCTTGGTCACCCACAACAAAGCATACTTCGCTTCCTCTGGAAGGTCCGGCACGACCGAAGGGAATTGACTATCCTCTGGTAGCTCCCATGCTACCAGCACAATAGACAGCAAGAGCCAGGCGTATTGGAATGTCTTGGTGAGTTCTTGTCCCTCAGAGAAGTTCGCTAGGAACTCTCCGCGGAGATAGTCTAACCAATTGAAATGGACTCCTTCGGCACACTAGGCTACTAGGGCGATGACAGGCGCCGACACCTCGTCGGTGCAACACTTCCTTATCACCTTCCCTGCCAAAATATGCGTAGCCACCTTTACAGTAGCGTCACTGATGTTTGATATGGCATATCCACGTGGCTTCTTTAACAACTTAAACTTCTCCTTCATGGCCTCTGCAAGGGCCTGCTCACCACCTTTTCTACCAAACATCATGGCCGGATTTTCTCCTATGTAGGGAAACCATGTGATCCTGTGGATCAATTTGTTTGTGATGGGTATTGGCCCCTCCAGCCACAAACACCCATCATGCACCAAGCATAGCAACTGCTTGATGACCAAGACTGTAATCGGGGTGCGGTTATAGTGTGGCACCCATAGCATGTTTAGCAGACCTACCTTGTCTACTCCTGTGAGCCACCTTTGTGGCTCCAATGTGGTCATTTCAACTTTTAACTGAGGAACCTACACAAAGTGCTGTTATTCGAAAACAATTTCATCTGGCAGTAGAGGGGTTTGCAAGGGGACCTTTCTCTCATTGATATCTTTTGGCACCTTGGTATTGCCTTTGCACAGAGGGATGTACTCAGGCAACCGAGTGATAGGGTTAGTACCCTGGGCTTCAAATTCCTGCATGTCTATTCCCACATCTTCATCATCCATCGAGATGTCTTCGATTTCTTCCTCCTCCGGCTCTAAATTGATGGATTTGCCCTTTTCCTGTGCGATGGGCCTCTCCTTTGCTGGGTTTCTTCTTAGCAATGCACGCACCTGGATTGTAGGTTGCTTGCCCTTCTTAGCCTTCATGCTATCCTTGGTTGGGGTGGGCTTTGGTTTCGGTGTCCTTAGTGATTTAGGGACTTCCACTAATACTTAGGCAGCCTCTGGAGCAACTTCTTTGGCCTTCATAGAAATTTCTGACACTGACTCCTCTGTGGTCACTTCTTCAGTATCTATAGTTGTTGTAGGTGTCGACAGAATGCTTCCCAATAGTGCTCGCAATGTCTTTGGTAAATTCGCAAATGCTCGAATCACTATCATAGCCTAGAAGAATTCTTGGTTCATGTGTGCCTGAGAGCTCAATAACTCAATGCTCCAAATGCCAAGTGTTTTTCTCTAGGTAGCCACTTGTAATTTATAGGGCATTTTGAATTTAAATTTGATCGTTCCCCCCACATTCGGTTCATTAATGCTGGATTGGAGGTAGATTTTCAAGGATCTGACCAATAAATTCCATCTTAAATTCTGGTCGCTCGCTGCATTTGGCTGCATTTCTATAATCAAATCATGAATAGTGACTTAACGGTCACTTTTTGGCCAACCTGCATGATTTCTTCCTGGGTAGTGCACCTCCCTTCATGCTGCCGCAAACCCTGTGACACTTCCTTGCTTCACACAATCCTCCAATCATATAGATCCCCAAGCTGGATAGTGTAGTTTATAGTCCCGCACCTCCTATCAGCTACCTAGAGTGCTAAGACTATGCTACCTTCATATAGTCACATGGCCGGACCACTAGTGTATGGCTTCAATCGACTACCATTCACCTTTCCTGGGAAGGGATCTCCATTAAATTTAACCAACTGAACAACTCCTCTGTTAGTAATCTCCTTAATGACATAGGACCCTAAACAGCACATTCTGAATTTTCCTAGAAATTTATCAAACTTGTTGTCATATAAAAAAACTAGGTCATTTACCTTAAAGGTGTGCAGCTTAATGTGCCGATCATGCCATGCTTTCTCGCTCTACTTTTGGACCTGTTGGTGAAATCTAGCTAGAAATATTTCTTCCCCAAGCTCAGCTAGCTGTGCGAGCCTCTCTTCTAGGGCTCTGCGATCCATCATACTTGTAAGTGCCACTATGCATAGACTAGGCACAATGTATTCCATGGGCATCACTGCTTCAACACCAAATACAAGCCTAAAAGGTGTTTATCTAGTCAAATTCTTGCATGTCATCCGATAGGCCCATATTACTACGAGTATGCATAGGTCCCTATCACTTTGCTGAGCATTGCAAACCTTGGTTGGCACGTTCTACAACACTTTTTTGAATGCTTCCATTGTCCCATTAGCCTGTGGGTGATAAGGCATGCTCTTCTGGTGATATACCTGAAATTCCTTCATCAGTGCGCTGATTGTCTCATTCAAAAAGTGCATATCGTGATCACTCATCAAAATATCTGGACACCCAAATCACGTTAGTACATAATCAAAAAGGAACTTTGTAGTAGTTACACCTATGAAATCCTTCATAGGTTGTGCCTCTACCCATCGAGTCAAATACTCCATCGCGGTGATAATGTACCTCGCTCTTGTCTTCTTCCCTTAGGGTTAAATGGGTCCCACAAAATCTATCACCCATTTTTCAAAGGGTTGTAACATCATCTGTCGAGTCAGAGGCAGCTCATCCCTCCACGATGGCCTGCTAGTCCTTTGACATACATCACATGCTTTGCATTACGGTTTTGAATCCTGATGGAGGGTTGGCCACCACAACCCTGCACATAGAATCTTCTGCGCAGTCACTCTCCTTGCATAATGTCCTCCCGCGGCACCCCCATGAGCATTTGTGAGGATACTTCTCCTTTCAAACTCCGATACATATCGTCGCAATATCTCATTAGACCTTATTTTTTACAGATGCCTAGCAATGATAGAAAAGTATCTCACGTGCACTACAAATAGATGTGTGTCAAGCAATCCCTCCTCCAAATTACTGGGCTCTTCCCCAATTTCAATGCTCGAAAAATGGTCTTGTCTCACGTTTAGTCATCCGGGCTTCACAATAACTTCAAAATCATACTTCTAGAACAATAACAACCACCTACAAATTCTCCCCCCCAATTCAGGCTTATTGACTGGGTATTTCAATAAAGAATGATCTTTATACATCTTAAAATGGCCACATAGAAAATACTGTCTAAACTTCTGTAGTGTGTATACCATGGCTAACCCTTCGCGCTTGGTTGTGGAATACTTCTTCTCCCCCTAGATATCCTTCTTCTTGCGAATGCTATAGGATGGTCCAAGTCTCCTCTACTAGCATGTGTCAATAATCCAACCAACACTATACATGATGCATCAACATGTACATGAAACTCCTTCTTCCAATTCAGGAAGACTAAGATCATCACGGTGAACATCTTTTCCTTCAATACATCCAAGCTTTTCTTACAGTCCATGTTCCAGTAGAATGTGACATCCTTTTTCAACAACTTCTCCAGAGGCACGATGACCTGAGGATAACCCTTAATAAACTTTCTATAATATCTAGTATGCCCTAAGGTAGCCTGAAACTATTCCACACTCCTCAGTTCTTCTAAGTTAAGTATCATTGTGATCTTCATGGAATCTACCATTAGTCCCTGTCTATAAACCACATGACCCAGTAGGGTTCCAAAAAGAATACAAAACAGGAATTTCTTTAGATTGAGCATGATATGGAATCTTTGACAGGTATCTAGCATCAGGCGCAAACTTGGCACATGGCGTTTCTCCAGCCCAAACATATTTTAGTCATTAAACTACACATCCAAGAACTTATGAATAAATTCCTTGAAAGCAAAAATGACTATGCGCGAAAAATCGCAGGCGCATTCTTCAATCTAAAAGGAATTATAGTGTACTGAAAACATCCTCACTTAGTTGTGAAGGTCATCTTGCTTGTATCCTGCTACATGATTTTGATCTGATGGTACCCAGAGAACCCATCAGTGAAGAAATATGTTTCTTGGTTGCCCACATTATCGAACAAGTCATCAATGAACGGGGTCAGGAAAGGAGCATGTACACAGGTGTCATTCAACATCTTGAGATCTACACATATCCTTAGTTCATCCTTCTGCTTCTTTTCCTATACCACCATTGGGCTTACCCAATCAGATTCTTCTACGGGCTCATTGATGCCTGCTGCAAGCATCTTGTCTAGCTCTAAGTGGACCTTCGCCTTATACTTCAGATTAAGACGGTAAGGTCTTTGCTTAATTGGCTTTGCTTGAGGCTTCAATATGATCTCTATAACACCCAGGTCTCCTATTACCCCTTTTATATATGTGAACTTGGTAGGGAATAAATCTTTCCATTCGCAGAGCAATTCAGTGACCTTATCCACCGTTACATCATCCTAGTAATCTCCAATCTTCGCGAATTTGGGCTCCACCTCTGTACCAATATTCACCTGTTTCATTTTCAGTGGCACGATTATATCATGATTCTCAATCTATAGTCCTTCAATCTGGCGGTGACCTTCCATTTCAGGGATTTTAATCTTTCAGGAATCCTCATCTTCTTCTTTAGTGGTTACGTTATAGCATTCCAGTGTGTGGCTTAGCTGAGTAGTCCAATTGGGTTGAATCAGGTCCAAAGGATCTTGTGGAATACTAAAGATTTCTGCTTTCACTTATTGTAGTGCCTTGTCAATACAGCCAAACCCATCCTCAAAGCTGAATGTCATTATGAATCCTTCATGCAGAATATCCCATTCACCTTTACCATGGCGGAGCTCTGTTTCTAAGTACTAGTTCATCAGAATGACATCCAGGGTGTGACAGAACAAGTGCATGCATGGATCATCCTTCTCATCCTACTTATCTATCATTCGTACCTTTAGCTTCCCACAACATGTTCTCATCATCTTTCTACACTCGCTCAAATCATCAAAGCTACCCTTGCGCTTACCCCACCACCTTACAGGTGTAGCATGCAGTGCCTAGTCCAAAGCCTGGAAGTGCTACTTCTAAGGTACCTCCCTTTTGAATGCATCCAAAAATATATCTACATCATTCAGGCCATCATAAGTGGGAAAATTTCTTACCTCTAACGACATAAGTGTAGCAATCAGGTCATCATGTTACAGCTTAGCATGGTTACATCATGTAACAGATTCTGCCAACACTCTAATTCTTCATCAGAGTCTGAGGTGCATGAACTCTAGCGATCCCATGTAATTCATCCATTTGTAGTTGGATTTAACCAATATCTATCTCGCACTGTTATCTTATATATATAGTCCAAATCGTCATCTCTCTCATAATCACAGACTAGTTCAGTATGGTGCGATCCTTCAGGAGGATCTAGGGGTACTATTATGCGGAGCAATTTCTTCTCAAATATCATCTTTCACTTCTTTAGGTTGATTATCCCATTCATATTAGTAGCGCAATCAATTCCAAGGAGTGCAAGGTAAGGGTTGTTGTCATATACAATTTCTATTACCTCAAAGTCAGCCAACGTGCTCACACCTTCAATATATACAATCACCCCTTAAAGCATTGTGACTGCATTCTATTTAATATATCGCACATCTGCTGTGGATAATGCAATTTAATATAGAAATGGGTAAGGCTCTTAGAAGAGAAGATATGAAATCGATTATACATGTCTCCTGAGAGTCCACTTAAGTACCCACCTTCAATATCCTTTGCATCCACCCCTTGGGGATCTTCTTCTACTAATTTGCCATTCTTAACTGAATCGAAGACCACTATAGCACGGGTCTTCCCATCTGTTCCGAAGTTTGCTTTGGTAGGGCGTTCACGTCTGACCCTAGATCCAAAATAACCTGATTCATTAGTATTCTCCTATTTTCACGGTTAGCCTCATCTCTTGTCCTTTCCTTGTTTTATGCTTACCTATCTTTCATACCATGTGCGGTTCACCTAAAGTGTTTCTAGCACATCTATTTATAAGCTCATGTAATCCCTTCATGACATTGCTATCGTGCAGCAACTTCATGTAGGTCTATGGGAATGTTGTAAGCATAGAAGGGTCCATCTCCTGATTAGGCTTATCCTTTCTCTCTGAGGTGGAGGCCTCAACGAAGCTCTGCTTCCATGAAAATTTTGCATGTGCACTCCAAATCAAATTCAACCTCTTTCAGCAGAGCTTCACAAACCCATGCACCGTCTTTGGTTTGTTTCCCCTTATCATCTCCTATTGAAATTCCACTTTGGAGCACTATACTCACATTTGAATCCTCTTCCCGAGTATTAGACCTCATCATCTACAGGTTCTGAGTTAGCTGAGGTGGTAGCATCCCTTTGTCGTGTATCCTTGCTATCAGCATAGGACAGTCCTCTATCTCATGATTAACAGAGTGCAATATTTGTACGACAGACACATTGGGTTAGTGAAATCACAGGCATAGTGCCTTGGTCCTCCACAATTGTAGCAAATTAGCTATCCCTGACCTCTGTCAGGTCCTCCTTAGCCTTGGCCTCATCCATGCCCCTGAAAGCATGTGCATGCCATCCCTGCACTCTGGTCAAGGGGCCGTGTTTATGCTTGAACCTTATAAGTAGGTGTTCTATCCATCATGAATTCATAGCTTATGTAGTTGCGCTCATCATGCCCTACCAACATATAGAAGTTGGAGAAAAGTTGCTTTGGTGTTTGTACAAAATTCTGCAACAAATGATAGTTATCTGTTGTATGTTTTCCTGCTACCTAACATATAGCACACCATAATGCAGGCCCTGCGTTTGTTCCTACTTGAGCCTCTGGCCTCAAAGAAATTTTCCCCCCTCTTGTAATTTAGTTCGCAAAGACCGGGAAATGGTCTTTTCCATGCCCCTGACCCTTGCATTTCAAGCACCATACCTCTTCGCACACCTCCAGTTGAACTATCCTATCCTGCTTCAAACTTTACATTTCAAGGCAAATACTTTGCAACTACACATGGATCTGTTGAACCCTAAGATTCAAATATTTCACCAGCACATAATGCAGTCTCATTGCAATCTCCAAGGTCTCTACCTAAGTAATTATCTTCCATTTTGACAGCACAACCCTTATATGTGGCAAGAGCAAAGCCATGAGCCATTCACAGTTTTTTCCATCTGTTAAAGTCATATTAGCTTCATAGATTTTACAGTTCAATCTTTGATCTAATCCCCAAGGTGTCTCACCTAGTTTCATCATGATTTCCTTGAACCCCACAATTGACCGTGCCTTAGATTTAGACCTATTGAACTCTTTATTAAACACAGTCTGGATGTCTGCCACCCCAACGTTTGGGTTATCATTAGAGTACTTGATGTACTAGGTTAGTGTGTGATCCTTCAAAGCACTAACCAATGTTGGCTTCTTCATGTGATCATCTGTGATGCCCTGAGCTTCCCATACAACTTTCATGATGAACCAGAACTAGTCTAGGTCCTCATTTCCCAAGCCTTTAAACAAAGGCAAATTCACTGAATTTTCCATACTGAAATACAGTGGAGGTGGTGGTGGTATGGGTGAAATCGTAGGTGATGGTGGTGAAGTTTGAGGTGGTGTGGATGGAGGCAGCAGTCACGGGAATCCTTGTCTTATCAACTAAATAGCACTTCGTAGAGAAGCCTGCACTACTCCCTCTTCGTCACCCAATGGAGGTGAAATCAATGGACTATAGTCAGGACCCTTTCTTCTTTCGTTCTTGTAATTTTTTCTTCTTCGCGTAGCTCCAAACACCAAGGTAGCTGCATAACCCATTTTTTTCACAATAACATCTTAATCCAGGTATTCAAAGACTTCAAGTACTTACCTCCTAGACCTTTGAAAAAGTGTCTCTCTGCTTCACTATAGCTGACTGACAAATAGACCACAAATTCAGTCACAAATCCTCCTATGATGTGATCGAGCCAATGGTCAACAACGCGAGTAATCTTATTCTCGGAGGCTTCCGATATCTGTACTAACTTCGGGGTCTAGACAATAGGACCATCAAGTCTCCACCTTCCTTGGTTATCCGCTAGCTTCACGATCCACTCGTATAGATCAACCGAAAAGGAATAGAAAAAGATATCATGGATCTCTATGTATAGGTGCCTGTCCAGTGACTGTTCGTTTTTTAGTTGTGGATTTTTGTTCTCCTACATCGTGAATTCATGGATCTTCCTATCCAACCAGTCTCCAATCTCTTTCTTAGTTGGATACCAGTGATACGACATCACACATCTCTTATGTATATTTTGGTCTCAACAACGAAACTATTTTTTAGTTGAGTGGGGCCTAACCTAGGTTCAGTGTTAGTTAGACAAACAAATCCCTACAATACTATCCCTTTCTTCATCAGCCCACGAAGAGTGGACCGAAGTCTCATCCGAAGCAGTATGGGGGGATGTTGGAACCAAGTTTCCACACCTTGAGATGGTCGTGATTTCGGTTTATTCCTTTTGTTCCTTCTCTCACATAGGTCATTAAGTCCTAGGGCTCCATCTGTCTAGCCTCTTATTCTACCTTTTAGCACCTCTGTGAAGGAGTACAATTTACCTTTGCAGAACCCTAACCTACGATTCTGGTACTTTCACACTACTATAGCAGCATATCATGTAGATTCCAAAATTACCTTAAGTTCCTTATTTATCTCACTAGAAAATCATAGTTAGCACCATGTAAACAAATATTCTTAGTCGCGTTCAATTAACTAGTGTAATTACATACATTTTCACATCACATAAGCATTGTAAATGAGATTCACACACAACAAGTCAAGAAGCATTAACAGGAAACAAAGACGCATAATTTGTAGAATGCTTCTCTTTATTGATATCTTCAGCCATACTCTATCCACCCTGTGTGCACAGCTACAGGGGTTCGCACACTCAGCTATGGATTTCCACCCTAGACCACTGCGCACTCAGCTGCAGATTGTCTACGTACACTAAGACCCAAAACGTAGACTTCTCTCGTTATCGCTCAAGACTTCTTACTTCTCTCCAAAAACTTATTACTACTTAGAGCTTACTTACTTAGCTCTTTTTATACAATCCCATGGTCCATGGACCATGAGTAGATCTTTACAGCTGACTTTACACTTTACAAAATAAGGGCAGAAAAACCTTTATGACTCATGACACCTTTGCGCTCCGCGACCAAAAAATGCAGAGACTTTACAACTTTATTACAAAACTTGACCCAAAACATGGGCTTTTAGCCCCAAAACTATCCTTGGGGGATCCTATTCCCAACACTCGGCTAGCATATGAAAGCATTCTTAATGCACTTTTGTTTTCCATCTCCCTGTAGTTACACATAATGTAATAGGAGAAAGAGTAAGCGACACATTATCACATATCATTTATTTTTTTATGCAATGAACAATTGAAATCTAGTGTAATTAGGAGGATATTGAAACAAATCATCGAATATCCATATCTTGTCACACTTTTCATGCTCCCTTGATCACTTGCACACAATTACACTCCACACACTAAGTTGCTATGAGCTTCGTATTAGAAGGCATCCAATTTTCAGATAATTTTATACTTGGTTTATTTTAGCTTACTTCTTAGACCCTAAATAACCCTTGAAATAAACCATAACTTGGACCAATTAAATTCTCCATGTGGGCCACCAAATAATTTATAGTTTAGGTTAGGACCATTGGGGGTAGGCATCCCATAATCCACCATTTTCATGTTACATATTTGAGGCATAGCAGTTGACTTTTTAGGGATCTTAAATTCCTTCAATCATCCCATAGAAAAGAATATCTAAGCATGGTAGAGACGCAATTCAGAGGGGGGTTCAGCTTAGATCCAGTGCGTGTGGTACTGTTTGGGGCTACCTGACCCATCTAGTGCTCGGTACTGGTAACTAACTACGAAGAAGATAAAGACTCGAATGCTCATGTAGGATGAAGGTAGTTTAGTGGAAAAAAGATAGGGCATCCATACCTATAGGTGGAGGTACGGGAAACACTAAAGCCTCATCCATTACCTTGGCTAATTCTTTGGCTGCTAGAAGGCATTGCTAGTTCTTTTGGGACGTTGCCTAAATACCCATAAAAATATATCCTTGCAAGACCCAATTGATTTGAAAGTGGAAAGGATGAATAGGTCTTCATAGGATCTTTTATCATATGCAAAAAGAAATGAAATACATAGTTTAAAGTTAAAGGGAAAGTAATCATTTTATTTTCACTTTGATTTATCTATGTGATATATTTTCTTTGAGAATCTTCTTTATTAGGTAGTGGAGGTCCCGCATAACATTTTTGCGATAGAAAGCCCAAGAAGTAGGATTAAAATATTGTAAAAACTCTGAAGTATGTGAAGCGCGAAGTGTAATAGATTGAGTCAAAGGGTAATCCGCCCGAAAATAATAAAAAGTAATGTAAATAGAGTCGGCCTGCGCAAGGATCATGGGCCAGGGAAGAGTATAAATAGAGCGTGGCTCCATGAGGGAAAGGCAATTCTTTTGAGGATGAAATGTAATGGGTTCTCAAAGAAGATAGTCTAAAAGTGTATGTAAGTCTGAGTCAAAGGTTTGGTAGTAGGTAGAGGCTCTGCAACTGTCTTTGCAGAGGCGTGGAAAGTCTGCAGCTGTGTGCGTGGACCCCTGTAGCTGAGTGTGTAGGGTAGATCTGGATGTATTTGTGGAGAATAATAATAAAGATAAGTTTGATTCTGTAAATTTTGTGTTATCGCTCATCTATCTTTATGATTTACCTTTCTATATCTGGTTAATGTAAATGTGATGAGTGTATGCGAATCTGGGTTTATTTTGTGTGTGAAACAATTATGTTGGTTAAATGTTTTCTTAAAGACCTTGTTGAATAGCTCTAAATATTAAGAGTAGAACAACATAGTAATAAGAAAAATATAATCACTCTGGATCGGTGCGAGTACCGAACAACGCAGAGCTGTAAATCAGTGCACGAACCTCCCATACCACACCAAGACATCCATGAGGTGTGGAAACCTGGTTCCAGCACCCTCCCCTACTACTTCAGGTGAGACCTCAGGCCGCGCTCCACAAGTTGTTGCCGAAAGGACTGGTAGTTGCGAGATTTGTTTGGATAAATAACTCTTCCAAACATCAGTTAGGCCCATAGCAACCAACAAATGGTTCCATTGCTAGGACTGGGATCTGCCTAAGGGGTGTTTAGGTGTGGGATGTAGGGACCCTATAGAGAAAGAATATTGAAAATTCAAGAGGATCAGGGATAGTAATAGATTAAGGGTAATGATGGAAAACACAATTCAGTTACCAGTATTTAAGGGAGCTGGAGGTGAAGACCTGAAACAATTTTAGTTTGTAATAACATTAGTATGGAACTTGTAGCAAGTCACGGATGATAAAATCGAAAAGGCCATCTTAGTCAATGCACTGCAGGATCAAGCACTAACATGGTACATGAAGTATTCAAGCATTAACCCAATAGTGGGATAGTGGACATCCATACTGAATTGAAAAAGGAGTTTAGTTGGCCAAATACAGAAGCGGAGTTGGTTGTAGGATTCAAAGAGATCACAATGATGGCTGGAGAGACCCCATGGGATCTAGATCAGAGATTGAAAAGCACCATTCGTGAGGCCAACATGACCCTGACGGGTGCGCAACACTGTGCTTGGTTCGTCACATCATTAACACCATATATAAAGACAACTTTGTCACAACAGAAGATCTCAACCCAAGTGGAAGTGCTGGAAGCAGCAACGCAGTTGCACGAAACCCCAGTATAGAACCTAGGGTTGGGAGTTCAACAAATCCAAGTGCAGGTCCAAAATTTGTGTTTGGAGATACAAAAGTTAAAGCAAGATCAGACACCATGTTCTGAAATCTAGGAGGAAGTATGGTGTATAAAGTGCAGGGGCCAGGGACATGATAAAGATCATTGTCTGGTCTTAGTGAATTTTGTGGTCACAGGGGGACTGACACCATTATGACTAGAGGCACAGATAGGGCCGAGCGTGATTGCTCCACTCTGGTGTGCAATCTGTCAGGTAGGAGGAAATCACAACATGGATAACTGTCATCTATTGCCAAAATACAACCAGACCCCCCAACAACTCTTTTGTAACATTCGTCGATCGGTGCATCAAAAAGAAAGAGATTGTTGTAGCTATCAAATGTTGATGGACTAGACATCAGCCTACAGAATGCAGATGGAGGTGCGAGGTCAGGATCCAGCTGCGACATTTGCGCGCGGTGGGTTCCCGAGATGTAGTCGAGGACAGGGTAGAATGGGACCAGCAAGGGGTTGCGGGCAGCTAATCTGTTACAAATGTGGAGGACCAAGACATTATATGCAGGATTGTACTAATCCAACCCGAGTATCATGTCCTTATTGTGAGCAATTCAATCATGAGCTTCTATATTGCCTCGTACTGATAGCACAAATTCGCGAAAATAAGGCAGCGCTTCCTACAACAATGCAAAACCTGTAGATGATAAGATCTAAACCCCACGATAAACCAACCCACGGTCAACATGATATTTTGATGTGGTGCGGCCACAGGAGAAGTCAATAGGAAGACTAATATGGAAGCTAAGGAAAGCTTCACAGTCGTCTCTACTCAAGGTAGTAGTGATCCACCTGAACCAACTAGGGATCCCTCGGTGATGACTGCCTTCTTAGAGACATGCATAAAACTACTTCACGACAACTGGGAAGTTAGAGGGTTACAAGAAGTAATTAATAAATGAGAACGTTGGGGTGAACCTCACACAGTCCAGAAAATAGGAAGACATGCGTCGCGAATGGGTCAGAAATGTGGCTAACGACACGGATTGGTGACTACGAGATGGATTAGGTCATTCTGGACCTGGGTTCTGATGCAAACATATTGCCTAAATAGACTTGGGAGTGCATGGGTAAGCCTACACTACAATGGTATCCTATCCAATTATGGATGGCCAACTAGTAGAAGATCTTGCCTATGGGACGGCTGCACGGTGTTACAGTAGATATTGATGGCGTAAGTACCTGAACGGATTTCGAGGTTATTGAAATCATGGACAAAACTAGTCCATACCCTGCGTTGCCAAGGATAGATTGGGCAATTGATATGAATGGGGTTATTAACCTCAAGCAGAGGAAGATGATATTCAAGAAGAAGTTGCTCTGGGTCATTGTTTTGCTAGATCCAATAGACAGACTGCAGTACATAGAACCAGCGCATAGAGAAGAGAGGGGTGATGTATTGGATAGTATCTACAAAATTCCTGCACATGAGGAGTGGAGATTCTTGCAGGGCTACGCCAATGATTCAGATGAGGAAGATGAGCGATGGCTCAACAAGGTGAGCGAGGTTACCATGTTGCATTGTAATATGATGACAAAATTGTTGTATTGTGTTAAAGTTCAGAACCGCGAACTATCGATGTATGATGGGCTGAGAGTAGTAGAGGATTTCCTGGTTAAATTAGAAAGTGCAGTACTAGAGTACCAATAGTTCGATGCACTCGAATGGGCTTTGCAAGAGACACTAGCACGATGGTGGGATACCTATGAAGGAACCTTCGAAGTTGGGAAGCCCGAGCTATGAATAGCGGAGAAATATGATGGATGGGAGAATCCATGCATACATCTAAGAAAATGGACCAAAGCTTATGGTACAAAGCCTCAACCAGAATGGATGCACTTATTTTATCATACCTTGGATGTCATTACAAGGAATTGGTATATGGAAACAGAGCTCTAGGATGACATTTGCGAGTGGGATATTTTGTGCAAAGGGATTTTGTCAACATTTCTCTTTGAAGACCAATGGATGGATACCATGGAAAATGCATTAAAACTAGTAAAGGCCACCATATTCAGAACACCACTGGAACCAAAAGAATTCGTGCCATCAGACTGGTTGCGAAAGTTGAGACAGGCCTTAGCATGTTATAATGTACAAGCAGAAGATGATGAGGATGACTTGCATAACATCAATATACTAGAAACCAAAGGGAGTCATGAGGTGCACGGTCCTAAGATAGAAGATCCAGATGTCAAGACACCGCTGAAAACAAAGCAAGTGAATATTGGAACAGAGGAAGAATCGAAGTGTGCTACGCTTGGGGGTTACTGGGACGATGCCACAGTGGAAAAGGTTGTCCAGCTACTGCGAGAATACTGCGATTTATTCCCTACGAAGATGATGGAGCTGAAGGCGATTCTAGGAGACCTAGGGATGATGAAGTTAAATTTGAAGCCCGATACGAAGCCAATGAAGCAACGACCTTATTGATTGAATCCAAAATACAAAGTGAAGGTCTGCGAAGAATTGGATAAGATGTTGGCAGCAGTAGCTATTGAACCAGTCGAGGAGTCTGATTGGGTCAGCCCTATGGTCATACAAGAGAAAAAACAGAAGGGGGAGATCTGCATGTATGTGGATTTGCAAAAGATCAATGATGCTTGTGTTAATGATCTATTTCCAACACCCTTTTTAGATGAGGTACTCGAAAATGTGGGTGGGTAGGAAGCATACTCCTCTAGAGACAGTTTCTCTAGGTAATTAGATCAAGATCACGCTAGAAGATTGGAGAAAGACAATGTTCGCTAGCGAATGGGGTTGTTTTTAGTATACGATAGTTCCCCTTGGATTGAAGAATGTGCCTGTGATATTTTCCCGTATTGTGTTATCCGCATTCAAGGAATTTATCCACAAATTCTTAGAAGTCTACCTGGATGATTGGACCATATTTGGTTTGGTTAAGAAACATGTCACAAGCTTACGATTGATGCTAGATACTTGCCGACGACACCAGATTGCACTCAACTTAAAAAGTGTACTTTCCTTGTCCCTTTCGGGAACTTGGTGGGCCATGTGGTTTGTAAGCAAGGACTAATGGTGGATTTGGCAAAGATCGCTATCATATTGAATTTGCAAACGCCACACAATGTAAAGCAGCCACACGCTATGTTCATACACACAGACTACTATCCGAAGTTCATCAAAAGCTGCAGCCAGATTACAGCCCCGATGGAGCAATTATTGAAAAAGAATGCTACTTATTGCTAGAATGAGGAATGCAACAAAAGCCTAGAGACGCGTAAGGAGAAAATGGCTTCAGCCCCTATATTGGTCTTTCCAAAATGGGACGTAGAGTTTCATGTGCATGTGGATGCATCTTGTATCATGCTAAGAGTGGTACTCACTCAAGCAAGAGCGGAGGGACTGGACCATCCGATTGCATTCACAAGTCGTAGGTTGTCTAAAGCAGAGAAGAATTACTCTACTACTGAGTGAGAGGGATTAACAGTGGTATACGCACTCCAAAAGTTCCATCACTATCTACTCAGAGGGCATTTTAAGATGTACACGGATCACTCTGCGCTCAAGTACATAGTGAATAAACCTGTGTTGGGGGCGCGCATTTGTTGATGGTTGCTATTATTTCAAAAATATGATTTTGAGCTTGTTGTAAAGCTGGGACGCCTGAATGTAGGTCTAGCTTTGTCCCGAATTGAGACTGGCGAAGAGCCAACAAATCTTGAAGAGGGACTTCTAGACACCTAGTTATATGTTATACACGTTGGAGATGGCCACATTGAAGATATTATCAACTTTTTAACTATAGGCACTGCACCGCAAGGGCATTATGTCTAGAAAAAGAAGGAATTAGTAATATGCACAATAGATTTTACTGTAATTATAGCTCACCTTTACAAGATGGTCAACGATGAAATATTAGGTCAATATGTACTAGAATTTGAGCAGGAATAGATCCTGTCTGAAGCACATGGAGGGGTTGCTGGCGGACATTATGCAGGCCGAGCCATAGCCCAGAAGATTCTCTGCGCCAGATTATGGTGGCCTACTTTTGGCCGGATAAATCAATCTTACAGACAAGACCGATCTCCCTAGTATTAGAAGATAGTATAGCAACAAGCAAATCTATCTTTCTCTAAACATATGCACTTCATAAATAAAACCTATAGAGGTTTCTAGACCGTACCTTAAGTCCAACGCTAGTTTGTAGCAGCCATATTTCAACCATTCGAAAGATTTTCCTTTTGAGAATCTGCAATCACAAACAAGCAAACATAAAATAGCATGTGCATAGCTAATATCATAAATCATGTCCATTATGGTGATGAAGGAATCCATAAAATAAACCATAAAACAACAACTTATTGAGAAAAACAAACTTATTTGTATTAACTTTGAAGTAGAAGAACCTTACAACCTTTTCAGCCTTGATGTTGAACAAGCTCTTCCCAGGGTCCGAAACAAGAATCTTCTTTACTTTGACAAGCCTTTACACTCTTCCAAATGAGATCAAAGAGGTATGTAATCTGTCCTCATAAAAGCTCAAATAAGAAGACTAAGTTCGAGTAGCATTTCACCTCAAAAATATTCAGCTTTCAACCTCCCAAGTAACCAGCCCAATGCTTCATTTTATAGTGTAGAGGAAGGAGGTTACAGGTCCACCTATGAAGGGATAGAGTCCTCCTTCAAAGGGATAAGCTCCTCACATCAAGGGGTTAGCTCCTTAAGGTATGGGATGCATGAACCTCAAGGGAGCGAACTTGCCACCTCAAGATTCCTTCCAAAAGCTTCTAGAAATGACTCAAAGTGAGTTTTTAAGAATATACCTGCACCTTTTTAACTTTTACAGGGGTCTGCACCCATAACATAGAGACAAAGCGGTCAGGTGCGTAGGAGACATGACCATTCGGTGCGGGACCACAGGCAATGCTAAGAGAAAGTGCAGAACTAGAGTTTTAGAGACTTTTGAGGGAATTCTCTCATTTTCAAGGCTTGATATGAAGAACTAAGGCTTAAGACTTGAAAGGGAGGAAAGTATGAGTGGTAATGGACTCACATAGATTGCGGAATGTCAAGGTGACGATTTTTTGTACAACAGATTTCCCCCTAAAGTGTGAAGTCTATAATAGATGAAGATATAGTTTGTCATCCATGAATATTGAAGTACTTTATCATTTCAAGGATCATCCTGTGGACACCTCGTCAGAACCTGTAAAACATTCAATTCAAAATATATATATGTGAACATATCATTGCTGAGGTAGGCATTCCCATACTCAGATTAAAACTGACTAGAAAACTGACTAAACTATTCTGATAGAGGAATGATTTTGTAATACATCAAGAGTGTAGACATATGTAGACATAGTATGGGTGCAACCATCTGTTTATGAATAGTCTACTGTATAATGAATATCAAAATTCCTCGCAACCTAGATGGTAGAAACTAGAGCCAAATTCTTGATTTTTTCTTCCCGAACTAATACGATTCTATCCATGTGAATGAATGTGTCAAAGTTGAACATGGTAGAAACCACTTGATTACCAGTCAATGATGTGAACTGTTAACAAGTGTGAGAGAAGCCACCAATAATGTCAATGGCTCTCAAAGTACTCAGTACAATCCATGAAATGTGAATAAATGAGCTGATGTCGAACATGTCATAGAATCCTTTGATCGAAGGTCAATGATGCAACCTATCATCGAAGGTGAGAAACCTGCCATTAGGACATGCAGATTCCAAGGTACCGACGATTTCTAGATCATCTTTCTAGATAATGAGCTGAAGTCAATATAAAGTGATGTGTCGTAGGCAAGCCCACAACACGAAATCATAGATCAAGTTTTGAAGAAACATATTGGCAAGGACTGAATCGGGGATGGTCAAAATGCATGACAGATATTTTTGCAAATGAATGATTTGTTTGAACTGACCTCTTGAACACATAACGACACTGCAGATGGTTTGTTTACAATTGACTCGAAGCTAATACCCAGAAACTGGCTGAAGACTTTCAATATGGTTTTATTAACTGTTAGGCAAACGATTTCTAAACCCATGTGAAAAAAATGTGTCGTGCTCAAGAGTGGCTAACTACTTTTCTAAAACACGAAGTTTAACAAACAGGTTCATTTTTATCTCTTGTCCCCCACCATTTCTAGCAAGTACCTCTTTATTTTTTACAATCTTGAGGAGGATAACATTTTCTTGTTTATAAGCTCATCCTTCAAATGAGTCCAACTTAGTTTAAAATTCGAACCCTAAGAAGGAGCAGTTTGTTCCTGTTTAAATTAAACAGGTCCTTTACTGTTAAATTTTAACGAGTCCAGTACAGGAAAAACTCGGTGTTTTTCAATTTTAGGGAGTGAGAAGAAAAACTTAAGAAAACTCCATGGGTGTCCTTTTTCGTAAATTTGTGTCCCCCAAGCGCGAAAAAGTATAAAATAATGCTTGAGAGAACTTCTTGACCATTACGATCAAGGAGTACTTTTCATAATTAGTGGCTTCGATCTGAAAATGTAAAAAAGAAATTGAAGACACATCATTTTATAACCAATGTCGAACTTGAAATGACAAAAGTACGACGATCTTTTTATGTTTATATGGTCAGAAAAGCACTGTAAGTGGACCGTGTTTTTAATTCTGTTTAATGAGTTTAAAATGGAAAAAAACTAGGCAATCTTTTATATTCACAAAGTCCAGAAAGAGTTAAAGAGGACTCCCCCAAATGTTTCACTTTTTCGTAGTTTTGGAGAGTCCGAAAAAATGAAAAAAAGGTATGCTCTTTGTTTGAAAATGATCAATCTTCCCAAGAAAATCAAATATTTTGTGCAAAAACTCAAACATTACTCATACCTGTTTAGATAAATAAAAATGCATCAAAAAGTTATCTTTTTAAAGTGAAAAATAAATAAATTAAAAATTCATTTATTCAAAAAAGCTTATAAAAAAGGCTTTTGTAAATTCATTTTTACCGTTTGACTTCAGAGTGATAAGTGAGAGCTTTTGGGTAAGAAACGTCCTGTGAAGATTGCGAAAAATCCGTTCGTTAGAATCGAAAACCGTCAGCTCTAGGTAATCCACACCATCCCTATCTTGCATTTCAACCGTTTACATTTCATTTTTAGGCTTTAAAAATTGATTTTTTAAGGAGAATTTGCTTTAGAAA